>JBBDGP010002812.1:0-235000 GCA_037952835.1 Lithobates septentrionalis
GTAATGAGTGGAGGACAGAGGAGCCTCTTATCGAAGAAGATACAGGTCTGTTAGAGCCAGAAATCTTGCTTGTTTGTAGGTGACCAAATACTTATTTTCCACCATAATTTGCAAATAAATTATTTCAAAAATCAGGCAATGTGATTGTCTGGATTTGTTTCCACATTTTGTCTCTCATAGTTGAGGTATACCTATGATGACAATTACAGGCCTCTCTCATCTTTTTAAGTGGGAGAACTTGCACAATTGATGGCTGACTAAATACTTTTTTTGCCCCACTGTATATACAATGAACTGTTTTAAATTGTCATACAAATTAAAAAAAAAAAAAATAAAATATATATATATATATATATATATATATATATATATATATATATATATATATATATATATATATATATATATATATATTTATTTTTTTTTTTAATTTGTATGACAATTTAAAACAGTTTATTGACATTAATTATTTCTTTCTACTCTGTATCCCAAAGGCTATTTTTTATGAACATGTGACCAGCAGCAGAGGACTAGAAGCTTCTCCTGCTTATGTCTCCCTGCAGACAGGCTGGGAGAGAGCCAGGTCATGTGACCGCTGGATATCGAAAAAGGAAAAAAAGGCACTTTTAATTTTTTTTTTTTTTTAAATTAAAATAATCACAGTGCCGTCATCCACATACAGAGATAGAAGGAACGATGCAAATTAAACAGTGTGTGTTTAGTATCAATTTAAGATATGTTAGTTTTGTTTTGTTTTTAAATTGTTACTATAGATAAAAGAATACATTTTGTTTTATCATTTGTCTTACTTGACACTAAAATTATGATTCTGGTACAAAGCGTTGCAATTTTGTGCTTTTTTTTTTTTTTTTTTTCATGCAGCGCTGAAAACAATTACAAAAAAATGAAAAGAAATGAAAAGAAAAGTTTACAAATTAATGGTTATAAAAATAGATATAAAAACATCAGCAAGAAAATAATAGTTAAGGAGAAAAGTTAAAGTGATTGTAGAGCTTTATATATATATTTTAAATTAAAATAATAAATGTATCTGCTCTGTGTAATAGTTTTGAACAGAGCGGCCCTGATCCCGTTCTTCTGGGGTCCCCCGCTGGTGCTTCTGGCTCCTCCCCCTCTGCCAAGTACCCATCATAGGAAGGAAAAAAACCTTTTACCTTTACAACCACTTTAATTAGGGCTGATTATACAAAACTAGGAGGTTCAAATCTGGTTACATAGGACCAAATAAAAAAGAAAATAGACTTGTCATTTTGCTTTAACCACTTGCCGACCGGGCCATTGCCGAAAGACAGCAACAGCGTGGTCGGCTTATTCTGGGTTGACGTCCGTGGGACGTCATTCCAGAATGTTGCTCCCGCGCGCCCCCTGGGGCGCGCACCTGGAAACATCCGTGACCGCCGGGTCCTCCAGATCACGGTAAATAGCCGCTGATCGCTGCCGTTTACCATGTGATTGTTCCGTCAAATCACTGAGCGATCACATGTAAACAAACAGGCGTCACGTCATGACACCGATTCCTCCCTCACCTCTCTGTACCGATCGGTACAGTGCGAGGAGAGAGGGGGAGAGATGGCAGCAGCGCTGAGGGCTGGATGTTTAGTGCCCACAGCGCTGCTCAATTTCAATACACTGCAATACTCTGCCAATACTCTGCAACATGGTGCAATACTCTGCAACATTGTGCAATACTCTGCAACACTGTGCAACACTGTGCAGTACTCTGCCATACTGTGCAATACTCTGCAATACTCTGCAATACTCTGCAATACTGTGCAATACTCTGCAATACCGTGCAATACTCTGCAACACTGTGCAACATTGTGCAATACTCTGCAACACTGTGCAATACTCTGCAACATTGTGCAATACTCTGCAACACTGTGCAACACTCTGCAACACTGTGCAATACTCTGCAACACTGTGCAATACACTGCAACACTGTGCAATACTCTGCAATACTCTGCAATACTCTGCAACACTGCGCAATACTCTGCAACACTGTGCAATACTCTGCAACACTGTGCATTACTCTGCAATACTCTGCAATACTGTGCAATACTCTGCAATACTCTGCAACACTGTGCAATACTCTGTAATACTCTGAAAAAACTCTGCAATACTCTGCAATACTCTGCAACACTGCGCAATACTCTGCAACACTGTGCATTACTCTGCAATACTCTGCAATACTCTGCAACACTGTGCAATACTCTGCAATACTCTGCAACACTGTGCAACACTCTGCAATACTCTGCAATACTGTGCAATACTCTGCAATACTCTGCAACACTGTGAAATACTCTGCAATACTCTGCAACACTGTGCAATACTCTGCAACACTGTGCAATACTCTGCCAATATTCTGCAACACTGCAAAACTCTGCAACACTGCAAAACTCTGCCAATACTCGCCAATACTCTACCAATACACGCCAATACTCTGCAATCAATTTTAACAGAAACAAAGATTTTTTTTATCGAATTTTCAGTCTTTTTTGATTTATAGCGCAAAAAATAAAAAAACCCAGTGGTGACTAAATACCACCAAAAGAAAGCTCTATTTGTGTGAAAAAAGGACAAAAATGTCATATGGGTACAGTGTTGCATGACTGAGTAATTGTCATTCAAAGTGTGAGAGCACCGAAAGCTGAAAATTGGTCTGGTTAGGAAGGGGGTTTAAGTGCCCAGTTGTCAAGTGGTTAACTGACATTTTATGCATATCCAAAGGTAACAATGTTACTTTGTATCTCTCTATCTCACGTCTGATCAATGTTTATAAACAATGTTACTTTTAATCTCTCTATCTCCTGTCTCATCAATGTTTATAAATAATGTTACTTTGTAGCTCTATCTCATGTCTGATCAATGTTTATAAACAATGTTACTTTGTATCCCTCTATCTCCCATATGAACAATTTTTATAAAAAATGTTACTATGTATCTCATATTCTCTTGTCTTGAACAATGTTTACAAACAATGTTACTTTGTATCTCTCTATCTCACAGTTCTGAATTATAATCATAAACATTGTATGAGATGGCCCATTTTTTTTTTTACAACAGCAGTTTTTACAGCTGCTGTGTTTACACAGCAACCCCTAGCTGTCATCTTGGTGGCCAAAAACTGCTGGCAATGTGCAAGAGGGTGGAGGCAAAAGTACAGGGCACAGTACACATGTACTTTCATGAATTTGGTTGGATTGTGTGTAGGACGTCCAGTGCCCACTGCTGGTTAAATGGCTCCTGAGGGTTACAGAATGTCCTATTTATTATCCTGGAATTATTCTTTTGCCAAAAATGATTATTACTTTAAGAAATTAGGAACTTTGCATGGCCGCGCCTCCTTATGTTGTCCCACTTGCTCCAGTCTGAACTGGAAAAACAAAGCTCAACCCCTTGAATAAAAAAAGAATTCCCCCAATCAGTAAGCGGGATGTAGGGATTAAATAAGCATTTAAAAAGAAAAATTTAACCTCTAAGCTCGCTTCTGGGCCGCACACTGTCCTAGTGATTTGATCATTATATTGAGGAGGAGCAAAGAGAGGCGAGGAGAGGCATGGAGAGGTGAGAAGAGGGGGGGCCAGGAGAGGCAAGGAGGGGGAAAAAATGGGCGAGGAGAGACGAAGAGGGGCAAGGAGGGGTGGGGAGAGGAGGGGTGAGGAGAGGCGAGGAGGGGTGGGGAGAGGAGGGGTGAGGAGAGGTGAGGAGGAGCGAGGTGAGGAGGGGGCGAGGAGAGGCAAGGTGATGAGAGGCAAGGCAAGGAGAGGCGCGGAGGGGCGAGAATGGGCTAGGAGGGGCGAGGAGAGGCAAGGAGGGTTGAGGAGGGCATGGAAAGGCGAGGAGAGTTGAGGAGAGGCAAGGAGGGGCGAGGAGAGGCTTGGAGGGGCGAGGAGGGGCTAGGAGGGGCGAGGAGAGGCAAGGAGGGTTGAGGAGGGGCGAGGAAAGGCAAGGAGGGTTGAGGAGAGGCAAGGAGGGGTGAGGAGGGGTGAGGAGGGCAAAGGAGAGGCAAGGAGAGGCAAGGAGAGGCAAGGAGGGGCGAGGAGGGGCGAGGAGGGGTGAGGAGAAGCGAGGAGAGGCAAGGAGATGTGAGCAGGGTTGAGGAGGGTTGAGGAGGGTTGAGGAGGGTTGAGGAGGGTTGAGGAAGGTTGAGGAGGGCTATGGAGGGGCAAGGAGGGGCGAGGATGGGCAAGGAGGGGCGAGGAGGGGCGAGAAGGGGTGAGGAGAGGCAAGGACAGGCGAGGAGAGGCAATGACTGGCAAGGAGAGGCGAGGAGGGGTGAGGAGAGGCAAGGACAGGCAAGGAGAGGCAAGGAGGGGCGAGGAGAGGTGAGGAGGGGCGAGGAGAGGCGAGGAGGGGTGAGGAGAGGCGAGGAGGGGCAAGGAGAGGAAAGGAGGGGCAAAGAGAGGCGAGCAGTGGCGGGGAGATGTGAGGAGGGGCGAGGAGGGTTGAGGGGGGATGAGGAGGGGCGAGGAGGGGTATGGAGGGGCAAGGAGAGGCAAGGAGGGGCGAGGATGGGCAAGGTGGGTTGAGGAGGGGCGAGGAAAGGCAAGGAGGGTTGAGGAGAGGCAAGGGGAGCAAGGAGGGGCAAGGAGGGGCGAGGAGGGGCAAGGAGAGGTGAGGACAGGTGAGGAGGGGCAAGGAGAGGCAAGGAGAAGGCAAGGAGGGGCGAGGAGGGGCGAGGAGAAGCAAGGAGATATGAGGAGGGGCGGGGAGGTTTGAGGAGAGGCAATGACGGGCAAGGAGAGGCGAGGAGGGGTGAGGAGAGACAAGGAGGGGCGAGGAGGGGCGAGGAGAGGCAAGGAGGGGCGAGGAGAGGTGAGGAGAGGCAAGGACGGGCAAGGAGGGGTGAGGAGAGGCGAGGAGCGGCGGGGAGATGTGAGGAGGGGCGAGGAGGGTTGAGTGGGGTTGAGGAGGGGCAAGGAGGGGTATGGAGGGGCAAGGAGAGGCGAGGAGGGGCGAGGAGAGGCGAGGAGAGGAGGGGTGAGGAGAGGCGAGAAGGTGTGAGGAGAGGCGAGGAGGGGCGAGAAGGGATGAGAAGAGGCAAGGACAGGCGAGGAGAGGCAAGGAGGGGCGAGGAGAGGCGAGGAGGGGCGAGGAGAGGGGAGGAGGGGTGAGGAGGGTTGAGGAGGGGCGAGAAGGAGTATGGAGGGGCAAGGAGAAGCCAGGGGCACCGTTTACACGGGTCGGTCCTTTCCTTCAGTGAGATTATGTGACCCTTTGCTCAGCCTTTACATAATAGGAGCAGAACTGAAAGGAGCTTAGATCAGCATTTTCCCCAGGAAAGGTATCTCATCCATTTTCTTAATCTCTAACAAGGCATCCCAGTTATTACCGCAGCTTGACCCGATTGACTACAGGTCCACTTTACAAGAGTAAAGCAAAGTTAGGTCTAGAAGCTCGCAGACCAGATCCGAGGCGAGTGTGAATATTAATCACCAGGTTGCCATGGCGACGATTTTTATTTTAAATATAAGCTCCGAAAATGATGAGTTGCAGCTCGCTGTTTGATGTGCACACTGTGTTTTTGTTTAATAATTGCATTTAGCCTCATGTACGCACATGTCACCTCAGCTGCTCCTGCCTCCATGTTATCGCACGTAATCATTAGCGCCCAGCGGGTGAGTGCGCTGCTGGCAATCTGACGGATCACGCAGGCTATCATTTCCCTCTTAACTTTGCAAGGATGGAAAAAACAATATATGCATATTAATTTATCTTTACAGAATCCGGCTGTTAGAGCAGCAATATACAAGATGGTGGCAAATAAGTTGCAAAGGCCGACCAAAAGTAACATTGTTAAAATCCCATCCAGGAACCGGTGCAAAAAAAGTCAGGAGGTCCTAAAATCATTTCCCTTCTGTGTATGCCTGATCCCGTGTAGACCGATTCCGCAGGATTTGTTATGGATACAAGGAGACTCATTCATAATGGCAGCTTGGAGTGCAGAAACAAATGTGTCTCCATTGGACCATGTAAAAGTATGGATCCACCAAAAAAAAAGTTAAATCAGTGAAGAGAGGACGTGGAGATATCTACTGCCCCAAAAAATCTAGTCTTAAAAAAGACTAAAAGAGAAAAATGTGGTACATGTCGAAGTCTGCAGCACTATATTATTGTTTTTATAGTATTTAATAACACTTTACATTTCCTAATAACACTAGCATTTCTTTAAAAAAAACAAAAAAAACAAGTCAGTGCAAAATAATGTCAGAGTGTGGATATTAATAGAGCCTGATATCAATGGCTACAAACTGTTCTCTTAACACAATCTTATTGTCACTTTCCTTCACAGATACTTCATTATCGCAGAGTGTGCAATGCAGCCATTAATTAAGCCTTGTGGTAGGATAACTAATAAATATCTCCTGATCCTATAAGTTAGAGATACACTCTCAAAAAAAAAAGTTTATATATATATATATATATACACACAGTATTTGTAGATATATTATCAATAGAGATATAAAAAGACTGCTGTTCAGTCTTCCCTTTTCTTGGATTTCTTGCTGCTCTTCATGCTTCCAGTACTGATCACATGACCGATGCCAAGGCATTGCTCACATTTTGTCTTGTGATGTAATGTTAATAGTATAGCCCTGGTAATAGACAGGTTCCCCCAATATAGTGCAGAGGATGCCTGCCACAGGCACAGTTCTATTTGTATTGTAAAAAAAACTTGAATGGGGGGGGGGATTTATCATTTATTTAACCACTACAGCCCCGGAGGATTTTACCCCCCTTCCTGACCAGAGGACTTTTTGCGATTCGGCACTGCGTCGCTTTAACTGACAATTGCGCGGTCGTGCGACGTTTTCCCCAAACAAAATTGACTTCCTTTTTTTCCTCACAAATAGAGCTTTCTTTTGGTGGTATTTGATCACCTCTGCGGTTTTTATTTTTTGCACTGTAAACAAAAAAAGAGCGACAATTTTGAAAAAAAAAATGGCAATATTTTTTACTTTTTGCTATAATAAATATCCCCCAAAAATATATTAAAAAAAAGCCAATTTTTTCCTCAGTTTAGGCCAATATGTATTCTTCTACATATTTGTGGTAAAAAAAAATTGCAATGAGCGTAAATTGATTGGTTTGCGCAAAATTTATAGCGTCTACAAAATCAGGGATAGTACGCGAGTGCAACTATCAGGCATTCCCTGCAGGAAATTCGTTTTTATCATTGATGAGATATTTGCACAGAATGTGTCACATCTAAAGGGCTGCCAAGGTGGTAAAATGTTCCTTAATACAACATCAGAACTGATCGAGTGATTGTAGCAGGGAGATCCACTGACATCATCTATATCTTATTTTGGACCCACTGATGCCATCACTGGGTGGGTCTCTGTGCTTCTCTATGGAATGCAGGGAGATTATGGCTGGTGGGAGGGGGCTGTACATAGCTTCCTGAAGACCCCTAGTGATGGACTTTTTAGGCACATAGAGAGTAGAATAGTATTTTAATACAAATACAGTTTATTAAATATATACATATAAACATATTAATCATGTAACATGTAACATCCGGAATGCATCAGTAGCATTTAACATCAATGTACATACAATAGTGTGAAAAACCCTTGCATCCAACGCGTTTCGGAGTGTGCTTATCTCCTTCCTCAGGGGTGAGTATAAGCAAGAGAAATTTCTATTGTGTTCATAATGAGTTGCTGAATTAGCATTCCGTAATATTTCGCTGCATTGTGCTGCTGGATGCCGCTCTGAGCTGTCAGAACTTTAGGGACCTCTTATTGTAAAGCTACGATCAACTACCTATATTTTACAATCATATTCATTGATTCCTCAACGGCTATTCTCAGGATCTGCCAACTGGCCCCAGTGAATCCTCAGAATATATTCTGCTGTTATACCCTCTCTCCTTTTTGGGGGGGGTTATGAGAGTCTTTTTGTCTCTCTCTTCCATCATTATTACATGCTTTTTGAACATCTTTAGGTTTGATCGGGCATGGATATAAAAAGTTTTCCAAAATAACTATACTAAGAGGTTTTTGGAGTCGAGAATTTATCTGGCAGATTTACCTTTTTGGTGTTGTTTTTAATTAGAATATTATGGAATGCTAATTCAGCAACTCATTATGAACACAATAGAAATTTCTCTTGCTTATACTCACCCCTGAGGAAGGAGATATGCACACTCCGAAACGCGTTGGGTGCAAGAGTATTTCACACTATTGTATGTACATTGATATTAAACGCTACTGATGCATTCCGGATGTTACCTTTTACATGATTAATATGTTTTTATGTATATATTTAATAAACTATATTTGTATTAAAATACTATTCTACTCTCTATGTGCCTAAAAAGTCCACCACTAGGGGTTTTTTTTTGCTTTTAGCTTCAATATTGGATGTGGCACTAAAAAAGCATTAAGTTGCTGTTCTACAAAACATTTCTAGCTTCCTGAAGACAACGCACCACCCTGCCTTAGTACTTCTCGCAAGAGCCCTGATGTAAGCAGTGGGAGGGGTTACGTAAGTATCAAATGATTTTAATTAGTGGGTGTCAGAAGCAGTGGGCTGGCTCTTGGGAGGAGCTATGCAAATATCAAAATGCCTTGATGGGTGGGTGTCAAGTGGGTGTTTGCTAGACAAGATGTATTTGCATACAGACCGCCCCAGGCAACCCCCACATGGGATGCTGAGCCTCCATGATTGAAAGGGGCGGGGCCAGGGAACAGTTAAATCAGGAAAATACCCCACTTTGATCACTAGATGGAGCTGATGATCATAGGAAATACAAGCTGGGAAGGAAAGTGCAAGAGGATGCGGGGCATCCTCCAACCAGGATCTGACTTTCTGCAGCTTCTAATGTTGAGAAGCTCACAGTGTGCAGTGAAATCAGAGGAAGCCATTCCCACAATCCAAAACCTGTTCTTGGACATGTCGCCGGTGCCCTATTACCATCAAAACCTCAAACCCCTCCCGGCCACTTGGCGCCCTCAGCTAAATGAGCCAAATCACCTTTAAATGGAAACGAAAGTGCCGTGCGTCCAATTACACGTTAATAAAAGTTTTATTGATGTCAGAGCGGCCCAGGTATGAGAGGCGACATCTCCCCCCATATTATTCATACCATCAAACCTTCGGAATTCCCGAGAAATGTCAGCCTAAGATGTACTTTCTGCCGCAGCTCCTCACTAATTAAAGGGAGGCCGGCGGAGTCGCTCATACGGTGCGGTGTAGACGGTGTGTAGAAGACGGCCTTGGAGACACACGACAGCTCATACATGCTTTATAGAAACTAGGCCACTCCGAGTCACCGTCTTCCACGCAAATGTCACCCTTCTGTGCTGAGCATGAAAGGAGAGAAAAAAAAAAAAATATATATATATATATATATATATATATATATATATATATATATATATATATATATATATGTGTGTGTGTGTGTGTATCTGTAGAGGCTCCATAAATAATTAACTACTACTAATAATAACTCACTAAAATTCTGCAGTCACCCATAGCAACCATATCACCTAATAACTATATGCATATTCTACTTTATAAAATAATAATTAATATATATATATATTTTATATATATATATATATATATATATATATATATATATATATATATATATATATATATATATATATATATATATATATATATATATATACAGTGGGGAAAAAAAGTATTTAGTCAGCCACCAATTGCAAGTTCTCCCACTTAAAAAGATGAGAGAGGCCTGTAATTGTCATCATAGGTATACCTCAACTATGAGAGACAAGATGTGGAAACAAATCCAGACAATCACATTGTCTGATATTCGAAAGAATTTATTTGCAAATTATGGTGGAAAATAAGTATTTGGTCTCCTACAAACAAGCAAGATTTCTGGCTCTCACAGACCTTCTTCTTTAAGAGGCTCCTCTGTCCTCCACCCAATACCTGTATTAATGGCACCTGTTTGAACTTGTTATCACTATAAAAGACACCTGTCCACAACCCTAAACAGTCACACTCCAAACTCCACTATGGTGAAGACCAAAGAGCTGTCGAAGGACACCAGAAACAAAATTGTAGACCTGCACCAGGCTGGGAAGACTGAATCTGCAATAGGCAAGCAGCTTGGTGTGAAGAAATCAACTGTCCCTCGATCTGGGGCTCCACGCAAGATCTCACCCCGTGGGGTCAAAATGATCACAAGAACGGTGAGCAGAAATCCCAGAACCACGCGGGAGGACCTAGTGAATGACCTGTAGAGAGCTGGGACCAACGTAACAAAGGCTACCATCAGTAACACACTACGCCGCCAGGGACTCAGATCCTGCAGTGCCAGACGTGTCCCCCTGCTTAAGCCAGTACATGTCCGGGCCCGTCTGAGGTTTGCTAGAGAGCATTTGGATGATCCAGAAGAGGATTGGGAGAATATCATATGGTCAGATGAAACCAAAGTAGAACTGTTTGGTAGAAACACAACTCGTCGTGTTTGGAGGAGAGAGAATGCTCAGTTGCAACCAAAGAACACCATACCTACTGTGAAGCATGGGGGTGGAAACATCATGCTTTGGGGCTGTTTCTCTGCAAAGGAAACAGGACGACTGATCCATGTACATTGAGATTTTGAGTGCAAACCTCCTCTCATCAGCAAGGGCATTGAAGATGAAACGTGGCTGGGTCTTTCAGCATGACAATGATCACAAACACAACGCCCCGGCAACGAAGGAGCGGCTTCGTAAGAAGCATTTCAAGGTCCTGGAGTGGCCTAGCCAGTCTCCAGATCTCAACCCCATAGAAAACCTTTGGAGGGAGTTGAAAGTCCGTGTTGCCCAGCGACAGCCCCAAAACATCACTGCTCTAGAGGAGATCTGCATGGAGGAATGGGCCAACATACCAGAAACAGTGTGTGACAACCTTGTGAATACTTACAGAAAACGTTTGACCTCTGTCATTGCCAACAAAGGATATATAACAAAGTATTGAGATGAACTTTTGATATTGACCAAATACTTATTTTCCACCATAATTTGCAAATAAATTCTTTC
Organism: Lithobates septentrionalis; assembly: GCA_037952835.1. Lineage (NCBI taxonomy): Eukaryota > Metazoa > Chordata > Amphibia > Anura > Ranidae > Lithobates > Lithobates septentrionalis. The sequence continues at coordinate 11,037 of JBBDGP010002812.1, forward strand.
AAAAATCAGACAATGTGATTGTCTGGATTTGTTTCCACATTTTGTCTCTCATAGTTAAGGTATATCTATGATGACAATTACAGGCCTCTCTCATCTTTTTAAGTGGGAGAACTTGCACAATTGGTGGCTGACTAAATACTTCTTTGCCGCACTGTATATATATATATATATATATAGATTGTAATCTCTAATGAGCAGGGCACTCTGATTCCTCCTGTATTAAATTGTATCGTAATTGTACTGTATGCAGGGCCGTCTTTAGCGCAGGGCAAACGGGGCACTTGCCCTGGGCCCAATCTTTGTTGGGGGGCCCGCGCTAGCCGTGAATTGGGGCCCCGATCCCAGCTTTGCAGAGAGGACACGGGAGGATGTATTCCTCGCTAGCCAGCTGAGAGGGGGCGGGGCCGGGAGCGCCACTGACGCTCTGACCCCGCCCACGTGCAGCCTGTGTACTCGGAAAAGAGCTTCTGTGTTGAGCCAGTGATCGGAGTGCGAGTGTCAGTGGAGCTTCCGGCCCCGCCCCCTCTATACTGGCTGGTGAATACAGAGGTCCGGGGGCGGGGCCGGGAGCTCCAATGACACTTTCACTCCCATCACTGGCTCTCGCTACAGGCGCTCTATACCCAGTACACAGGCTGCACGTGGGCGGGGTCAGAGCGTCAGTGGAGCTCCCGGCCCCGCCCCTCTCAGCTGGCCAGCGCGGAATACATCCTCCCATGTCCTCTGTGCGCTCTGCAAAGCTGTCATCAGGGCGACAATTCATGGGTGATGTGGGCCCAGGGCCCACCCAACAAAGCATCAGTGGAGCACCCAGCTGCTTTAGTGAGAGCAGAGAGTGGAAGCCCCGCCCACAGTCCTGAATGTATGTAGTGAGTTTGGCATAGAATGCCTGAATGTTTAAATCCTGAGCTGTGTTATTTAACTGTAAATCTGTGCATTGCTGAAAGTTCTCTGACCATCCCCTGTATAATGTCCCCAGTCTCTGATTGTCTCCTGCAGTATGTCCGCAGTCTCTGATTGTCTCCTGCAGTATGTCCGCAGTCTCTGGTAATCTCCTGCAGTATGTCCGCAGTCTCTGATTGTCTCCTGCAGTATGTCCGCAGTCTCTGATTGTCTCCTGCAGTATGTCCGCAGTCTCTGATTGTCTCCTGCAGTATGTCCGCAGTCTCTGATTGTCTCCTGCAGTATGTCCGCAGTCTCTGATTGTCTCCTGCAGTATGTCCGCAGTCTCTGTCTCCTGCAGTATTTCCGCAGTCTCTGTCTCCTGCAGTATTTCCGCAGTCTCTGTCTCCTGCAGTATTTCCGCAGTCTCTGTCTCCTGCAGTATTTCCGCAGTCTCTGGTAATCTCCTGCAGTATGTCCGCAGTCTCTGAACCTCTCCTGTAGTATGTGTATTAATGTGCCCCTTTACTTGCTCAATTATTTGGGATTGCTCCACTGCTCAGTGAGAGGTAATGATGTGCATGAACCTCTAGCAACCAATCAGCAAACAGTAGTGATCTGCTTTAATCTCTATCAACCAATCAGTAAGTGCTAATGATGTGCTGTAACCCCTAGCAACCAATTAGTGAGCGCTAATAATGTACATTAACCTCTAGCAACCAATCGGCAAGCAGAAATTATGTGTTGTAACCTCTAGAAACCAGTCATTGAGCAGTAATGATAGGCTGTAACCTCTGGCAAACAATTGCAATCGCTGCGTGATCTGCTGCAGTAAACTGATTTTGAGTCTACCTGCTATTTTTTGTATGTCTCAGAATGGAGGGGGGGCCCCAAGAAAATGTTTGCCCAGGGCCCAATCAAAATTAAAGACGGCCCTGACTGTATGCCCTCATGTTTTAAAGTGATGCGCAAACTGTTGGCGCTATATAAAAACTGTATAATAATAACAATAAATATATATATATATATATATATATATATATATATATACAGTATCTCACAAAAGTGAGTACACCCCTCACACTTCTGTAAATATTTTCTTCTATCTTTTCATGTGACAACACTGAAGAAATGACGCTTTGCTACAATGTAAAGTAGTGAGTGTACAGCTTGTATAACAGTGTAAATTTGCTGTCCCCTCAAAATAACTCAACACACAGCCATTAATGTCTAAACCGCTGGCAACAAAAGTCAGTACACCCCTAAGTGAAAATGTCCAAATTTTCATTGTCATTATTTCATGTGGCCACTATTATTTTCCAGCACTGCCTTAACCCTCTTGGGCATGGAGGTCACCAGAGCTTCACAGGTTGTCACTGGAGTCCTCTTCCCCTCCTCCATGACGACATCACAGAGCTGGTGGATGTTAGAGACCTTGCGCTCCTCCAACCTTCACTTTGTGCACTGGTCCAAATCATTCGGTGGAGGGAGGATTATGGTGTGGAGGGGATTATGGTGTGGGGTTGTTTTTCAGGGGTTGGGCTTGGCCCCTTAGTTCCAGTGAAGGGAACACTTAAGACGTCATCATACCAAGACATTTTGGACAATTTCATGCTCCCAACTTTGTGGGAACAGTTTGGGGACGGCCCCTTCCTGGTCCAACATGACTGCGCACCAGTGTACAAAGCAAGGTCCATAAAGACATGGATGAGCAAGTTTGAGGTGGAGAAACTTGACTGGCCTGCACAGAGTCCTGACCTCAACCTGATAGAACACCCTTTGGGATGAATTAGAGCGAAGACTATGAGCCAGGCCTTCTCATTCCAACACCAGTGCCTGACCTCACAAATGCGCTTCTGGAAGAATGGTCAAACATTCCCATAGACACACTCCTAACTCCTAAACCTTGTGGACAGCCTTCCCACTGTGTGTGTGTATATATATATATATATCTATCTATCTATATATATATATATATATATATATATATATATATATATATATATATATATATATATATATAGATAGATAGATATATATATATATTTAAAGCCTTCTTAGAAGAGTTGAAGCTGTTATAGCTGCAAAGGGTGGGCCAACTCAATATTGAACCCTACGGACTAAGACTGGGATGCCATTAAAGTTCATGTGCGTGTAAAGACAGGTGTCCCAATACTTTTGGTAATATAGTGTATGTATGTATATATATATATATATATAGTCTATCAGTGTGTCCACGGAACAGGAGAATAGCCCTCATGTTCCACCTCCTATGTACATAGAAATGCAAGGACAGCAAATTTCAGTTTTTTACTGTATCTCATGTAACAGTACAATGTATGTTGCCATTACTTGCTGTTACTTTGTATAAGTATTTGTAATTACATGAAATAAAAAAAAGAAAAAAAAAACAAAAAAGCAGAAGTACAGGTATGCTGCAATTATCTGCTCTTGGATATTTTTATATATATATATATATATATATATATATATATATATATATATATATATATATATATATATATATATATACGGTATATATATATATATATATATTAATGCTATTTTTTTTTATATCTTTCATTCAGGCTGACTTAAAGCTGGACTCTGAATATGAAAAACAGATATGACTGCAGCTCCATATTAAATAATAGATCATTAAATATATATTTTTTAATACATGCCCTGTAATAACCTGACTTTGACCTATGTATGATCCTCTCTCAATTCCATGTGCAGCAGAGCCCAGATTGAGGAAAACACAGCACATAGAGCTAATCAGCCAATCAGAGCTTATGAGCTAACAATGAGCTTGCTGATAGGAGATGAGAGCAGAGTGAAGAAGTGATAAAATTAACATTACACCCCTCTTATTTTTACTGCCCAATCAAAGGCTGGGGGATGGACATGCCCTGTAAGTGTTACTGAATTGCAGCAGAAAAAAAAATGTTTCCTGCCCCGCCAGATGGGGGTGTGCTGTGTGTGGCGGAGCTGTGTACATCTCAGGACTGGATAGGCACAACAGCAAATCTTTTGGCAGGTAGAACAGTCCCATGTATGTATTCTATCTGTGTATTTAGCTGGAGTTCAGCTTTACCATTTCAGGTGGTGTGAAGGTTATTTTTTTTTTTATAAAGGAGGACTACAGACAGCGTGTGCCACTCTGAAACCAGATTCACTTTGTTTTTATTAAGGGCTTCAGGACTAAGCAGTGCTAGCTGCCCATCACCTCCCTTGGTGCCCACCGAGTCCTTCTCAATGGACATTGACTTCCTCCTTCTCTTCTCTCCTCTTCCTCTACCTCTTCCTCTACATCTTCCTCTCCTCTTCCTCTACATCTTCCTCTACATCTTCCTCTACCTCTTCCTCTCTTTTTTCTCTTCCTTTTCCTCTCCTCTTCCTCTACCTCTTCCTCTCCTCTTCCTCTGCGTCTTCCTCTCCTGTATCTCTTCCTTTTCCTTTTCTTCCCTTTTTCTCATACTCCTCTCCTCTTCCTCTACATTTTCCTCTACCTCTCCTCTTCCTCTCCTCTTCCTCTCCTCTACCACTTCCTTTCCCTCTCCTCTACCTCTCCCTCTACCCCTCCCTCTTCCTCTCCCTCTCCCTCTTCCTCTCCCTCTCCTCTTCCTATTCCTCTTTCCTCTCCTCTATCTCTTCCTCTCCTCTACCTCTTCCTTTCCCTCTCCTCTACCTCCCCCTCTCTCTCACTCTTCCTCTACCTCTTCCTCTCCTCTTCCTCTCCTCTTCTCTCCTCTTTCTCTCCTCTACCTCTTCCTCTCCTCTACCTCTCCCTCTTCCTCCGCCTCTCCCTCTCCCTCTCCTCTTCTTATTCCTCTCCTATATCTCTTCCTCTCCTCTACCTCTTCCTCTCCCTCTCCTCTACCCCTCCCTCTTCCTCTCCTCTTCCTCTATGTCTTTCTCTCCCTCTTCCTCTCCTCTTCCTCTATGTCTTTCTCTACTTCTTCCTCTTCCTCTCCTCTTCCTCTACCTCTTCCTCTCTTATTTCTCTTCCTTTTCCTCTCCTCTTCCTCTACCTCTTTCTCTCCTCTTCCTCTGCATCTTCCTCTACCTCTTCCTCTCCTGTATCTCTTCCTTTTCCTTTTCTTCTCTTTTTCTCATACTCCTCTCCTCTTCCTCTACATTTTCCTCTACCTCTCCTCTTCCTCTCCTCTACCACTTCCTTTCCCTCTCCTCTACCTCTCCCTCTACCCCTCCCTCTTCCTCTCACTCTCACTCTACCCCTCCCTCTTCCTCTCCCTCTCCTCTTCCTATTCCTCTTTCCTCTCCTCTATCTCTTCCTCTCCTCTACCTCTTCCTTTCCCTCTCCTCTACCTCCCCCTCTCTCTCTCACTCTTCCTCTCCTCTTCTCTCCTCTTCCTCTCCTTTACCTCTTCCTCTCCCTCTCCTCTACCTCTCCCTCTTCCTCTACCTCTCCCTCTCCTCTTCTTATTCCTCTCCTATATCTCTTCCTCTCCTCTACCTCTTCCTCTCCCTCTCCTCTACCTCTATGTCTTTCTCTCCCTCTCCCTCTTCCTCTCCCTCTCCTCTTCCTCTATGTCTTTCTCTACTTCTTCCTCTTCCTCTTCCTCTCCTCTTCCTCTCTTATTTCTCTTCCTTTTCCTCTCCTCTTCCTCTACCTATTTCTCTCCTCTTCCTCTACATCTTCCTCTACCTCTTCCTCTTCTTCTCCTCTTTTTTTATATTCCTCTCCTCTTCCTCTACATTTTCCTCTACCTCTTCCTCTCCTCTTCCTTTTCCTCTCATCTTCCTCTTCCTCTCCCTTTTCCTCTCCCTCTCCTCTTCCTCTATGTCTTCCTCTACCTCTTCCTCTCTTCTTTCTCTTCCTCTCTCCTTTCTCTTCCTCTTTCTCTACATCTTCCTGTCCTCTTCCTCTGCATCTTCCTCTCTGCTTTCTCTTCCTTTTCTTCTCCTCTTCCTCTCCGCCTTCCTCTACCTCTTCCTCTTCTTCCTCCTCCTCTTCTCTTCCTCCTCCTCTCCTCTTCCTCTTCCTCTCCTCCACCTCTTCCTCTCCCTCTCCTCTACCTTTCCCTCTTCTTCTCCCTCTCCTCTCCTCTACCTCTTCCTCTTCCTCTCCTCTTCCTCTAAGTCTTTCTTTACCTCTTCCTCTCCTCTTCCTCTCTTCTTTCTCTTCCTCATCCTCTACATCTTCCTCTCCTCTTCCTCTACCTCTTCCTCTCTTCTTTCTCTTCCTTTTCCTTTCCTTTTCCTCTTCCTCTCCTCTTCTTCTACATCTTCCTCTACCTCTTCCTCTTCTTCTCCTCTTTTTTTCATATTCCTCTCCTTTTCCTCTACATTTTCCTCTCCCTTTTACTCTCCTCTCCTCTTCCTCTTCCTCTTTCTCTCCATCTCCCCTACCTCCCCCTCTCCCTCTCCTGTTCCTCTCCTCTTCTTCTACATCTTTCTCTACCTCTTCCTCTTCTCTTCCTCTTCGTCTTTCTCTATATCTTTCTCTTCCTCTTCCTCTCTTTCTCTTTCTCTTCCTCTACCTTTTCCTCTTCCTCTTCTCTTCCTCTTCCATCTCAAGCAGACCTGATCCTCTGTTCACAGCTATCCAGTTGACATGAGTATTTATAGGGATGCCCATTCTGTCCCTTATACCCATTACTTACTCTTATTATTTAGCTACAATACTATACCATCCGGTCATTTCTCTTTATAGATCACCATTGCTTTTGTCCCTGAAGAGTTGATATACCCCAACGAAACGCGTCGGTCCTACATAGAAGCATGATAGCCATACAGATGATTTTATGTGTTTTTTTTACATTGTTCCACACAAGACTTTTAAATACCATCCAGCCCATCCAGTGTTGTTGTGTAGGACTTGTCTTCAACCCATGATATGCCAAAGTACCATGGCGTCAATAAGTATATGTGGTTTTTAGCATGCCTTGCGTTTATGCAATCTTGTGTATGTACTTTTTGTCATTGAGTATGCTGTATATGATCGCATATGGTACAGTAAAATGTTCCTTTCAATGACTGCTTTTTGGTATACATCTCTCATTTAAAGTCCCAAAACCTCCACTTTTTCTGACCTTTTTTCTCTTCCTCTCCTCTTCCCCTCTCCTCTTCCTCTACCTCTTCCTCTCTCCTCTTTCTCTACCTCTTCCTCTCCTCTTCCTCTTCCTCTCTCCTCTACCTCTTCCTCCCTCCTCTTCCTCTACCTCTTCCTCTCCTCTTCCTCTCTCCTCTACCCCTCCCTCTCTCTTCTTCCTCTTCCTCTACCTCTTCCTCTCCTCTTCCTCTTCCTCTACCTCTCCTCTTCCTCTACCTCTTCCTCTCTCCTCTTTCACTCTCCACTTCCTCTTCCTCTCTCCTTTTCCTCTACATCTTCCTCTACCTCTTACGCTACCTCTTCTTCTCTCCTCTTCCTCTACCTCTTCCTCTCCTCTTCCTTTCTCCTCTTCGTCTTCCTCTTCCTCTCTCCTCTTCCTCTACTTCTTCCTCTTCCTCTCTCCTCTTCCTCTCTCCTCTTCCTCTACCTCTTCCTCTCCTCTTCCTCTACCTCTTCCTCTTCCTCTCTCCTCTACCTCTTCCTCTCTCCTCTACCTCTTCCTCTCTCCTCTTTCTCTACCTCTTCCTCTCTCCTCTTCCTCTCTCCTCTCCTCTTCCTCTACCTCTCTCCTCTTCCTCTCCTCAAAAATGATGAAGGGTTAGAGGTGGCCAGGCAGTAAGCATTTTCTGAAAGAGACCAGCCTGTATGTTTATATTAGTATGGGTTCCCTTTTACAATCTCTGATACATACGCTTTAAGTGCCGGAGTTCTGCTGAGGCAGCACAGCTTTGTGTTAGTTGGTGGCACGCCAGCATTGATTGGCTCCCTTCCATGTGACAGGGTGACGGATGTCATTGTCTGCCCTATCACACGCAACGCTAGCTTCCAGTAACAGCTACAGGGGAACTTCATAAAAAAAATATATATATATCTGTAATGGGGTGAGCAGGCTCATGGCAATTATTTAAAGCAGACCTCCGTCCGCCCCTTCAGTCTTGCACAGTTGTACCGGCTCCTCTCCTGGACAGAAATGGCTTCCTCTGATTTCGCTGCACACTGTGAGCTTCTGACTTCTGACTGTCCCTGGCCACGCCCCTTTCATTCCTTGCATTATAGTTCTTTCAATTAAGGAGGCTCAGCATTACCTAGGGGGTTCTGTATGCAAATACAGCCCACCTAGGAACACCCCCAACTCCTCCAGATTGACACCCACCCATCAAGGCAACTTGATATTTGCATAACTCCTCCCAAGAGCCGGCCCACTGCTTGCATTAGGACTGAGGGCTGTTGAGAGGGGTAGAAGAAAGATGAGTAGAAAAAAAGACCATTGGTCCATTTTATATTATATATATATATATATATATATATATATATATATATATATATATATATATATATATATACAGAATATATACATATTATACACAAATAATTTGTTACTATTGGCATTGGTGGTTGGCCCCCTTATTGAAATTTATCGGGGTGATCTCATTCTGGAACGTTTGGCTCGGAGAGATGTAAAAGCGTGTTTTGAAACGTGCCCATCAGACAGGAATGAAATATTCATACCGGACATTTATAAAATATAATTTAATGAGAGCTTAAAAGTATCTCTAATGAAAAATAGATTAGGTGTGTTTTTCATGTTCATTTTCACTTGAGCCGTGCAAAACTTGTTAAATAATTACAATTAGGGAAATGCGGCTCATGAAATATAAGTTTTCTGCCACTTCAGCTCTCTTTGAAGGAGAGATTTTTTTTGCTAGGTCAGTTCTGTTCATCCACTCATCCCCCTGCCAATTCCTCCATTCATCCATCCATCCATCCATCCATCTCTCCATCCATCCATCCATCCTTCTCTCCATCCATCCTTCTCTCCATCCATCCATCTCTCCATCCATCCTTCTCTCCATCCATCCTTCTCTCCATCCATCCTTCTCTCCATCCATCCATCTCTCCATCCATCTCTCCATCCATCTCTCCATCCATCTCTCCATCCTTCCATCCATCTCTCCATCCATCCATCCATCTCTCCATCCATCCATCCATCCATCCATCCATCCATCCATCCATCTCTACATCCATCTCCCCATCCATCTCCCCATCCATCTCTCCACCCATCCATCCATCCATCCGTCCATACATCTCTCCATCCATCCATCCGTCCATCCATCCATCTCTCCATCATCCATCTCTCCATTCATTCATCCATCCATCCATCCATCTCTCCATCCATCTATCCACCATCCATCTCTCCATCCATCCATCAATCTCTCCATCCATCCATCCATCCATCTCTTAGTTCCCTCTTTCCCATCCCTTCCTCTCCCGCTTCCTCTTTCTCTTCTTCTTTCTCTTACCTCTCTTGTCTTCCTCTCATTGCCTCTCTTCTCTTCCACTCCTCACTCCTCTTCCTCTCCTCTCGTCTTTCTCTTTTCTCCTCTCTTCATACCTCCTCTCCTCTCATCCAAAGCTCCTCTCTTTCCCTCTCCTGCTATCCTCTCCCTCTCTTTCCTTCTGCTCTCTACTTTCTCATGCCCTCTCCTCTCTCTTCTCTCATTGCCTCTCTTCTCTTCAACTCCTCACATCTTTTCCTCTCCTCACTTCTTTTCATCTCCTCGCTTGTCTTCTTCTTCTCTCCTCTTTTCATCTCTCCTCTACTCTCCTCTTTCCCTCTCCTCTCCTTTCCTCTCCTCTTCCTCTTCTGCTTCCTCTTCTTCTTTCTCTTCCTCTACTCTTTTCTCTTCCTCTCCTCTCTTCTCTTCTTCTTATTGCCTCTCTTCTCTTCCACTCCTCGCATCTTTTCCTCTCCTCACTTCTCTTCCTCTCCTCTCGTTTTCCTCTTTTCTCCTCTCTTCATATCTCCTCTCCTCTACTCTCCTCTCATCCAAAGCTCCTCTCTCTTTCGCTCTCCTGCTATATTCTCCCTCTCTTTCCTTCTGCTCTCTACTTTCTCATCCCCTCATCTCTCTCTCCTCTTTTGCTTTCCTCTCTTGTCCTCTTCACTTTCCTCTTTGCTGCTCTCACTCCCACCTTAGCCTCTCTTCTCTCCTGTTCTCTCCTTTCCTCAGGTCACTTCCCTCTTTTTCTTTGCTTGCTCCCCTCTCTTTTTTACTCTCCTGTGCTCCACTATTTACCTCTCCCCTTCTCTTGTCCTCTCCTGCTCTTTTCTTTCTCTATTTCTTTCTTTTCTTCTGATTTATTTTCTCTCCTGTCTTCGTCTCTCTTCTTCTTCCTGTCTCTTTCTCTCCTCTTCTTCTCTTCCCCTCCTCTTCTCTCTTTCTCTCCTCTCTTCTCTTTCTCTCCACTTCTTTTCTCTCTTCCTCTTCTCTCTTTCTCTTTATATCCTCTTCTCTCTTTCTCTCCTCTTCTCTCTTTCTCTCCTCTCTTTCTCTCCTTTCTTTCTCTTCCTCCCCTCTTCTCTCTTTCTATTCCTCTCTTCTTCTCTCTTCCTCTCCTCTTCTCTCTTTCTCTTCCTCTTCTCTGCTCTCTTCTCTCTTTCTCTTCATCTTCTCTTCTCTCTTTCTCTTCCTCCCCTCTTCTCTCTTCCTCCCCTCTTCTCTCTTTCTCTTCCTTCCCTCTTCTCTCTTTGTCTTTCCTCTTTCTCTCCTCTTCTCTCTTTCTCTTCCTCTTCTCTCTTTCTCTTCCGCTCCTCTTCTCTCTTTCTCTTCCTTCCCTCTTCTCTCTTTCCTCTTTCTCTCCTCTTCTCTCTTTCTCTTCCTTCCCTCTTCTCTCTTTCTCTCCTCTTCTCTCTTTCTCTTTCTCTTCTCTCTTTCTCTTCCTCTTCTCTCTTTCTCTTCCTCTTCTCTCTTTCTCTTCCTCTTCTCTCTTTCTCTTCCTCTCCTCTCTTTCTCTCCCTCTTCTCTCTTTCTCTTTCTCCTTCTCTCTTCCTCTTCCTCTTCTCTCTTTCTCTTCCTCTCCTCTTCTCTCTTTCTCTTCCTCTCCTCTTCTCTCTTCCTCTCTCTTCCTCTTCTCTCTTTCTCTCCTCTTCTCTCTTTCTCTTCCTCTTCTCTCTTTCTCTTCCTCTCCTCTTCTCTCTTTCTCTTCCTTTCCTCTTCTCTCTTTGTCTTTCCTCTTTCTCTTTCTCTCCTCTTCTCTCTTTCTCTCCTCTTCTCTCTTTCTCTTCCTCTTCTCTCTTTCTCTTCCTCTCCTCTTCTCTCTTTCTCTTCCTCTCCTCTTCTCTCTTTCTCTTCCTCTCCTCTTCTCTCTTTCTCTTCCTCTTCTCTCTTTCTCCTTCTCTCTTTCTCTCCTCTTCTCTTTTTCTCTTTCTCTTCCTCTTCTCTCTTTCTCTTCCTCTCCTCTTCTCTCTTTCTCTTCCTCTTCTCTCTTTCTCCTTCTCTCTTTCTCTCCTCTTCTCTTTTTCTCTTTCTCTTCCTCTTCTCTCTTTCTCTTCCTCTCCTCTTCTCTCTTTCTCTTCCTTTCCTCTTCTCTCTTTCTCCTTCTCTCTTTCTCTTCCTCTTCTCTCTTTCTCTTCCTCTCCTCTTCTCTCTTTATCTTCCTTTCCTCTTCTCTCTTTGTCTTTCCTCTTTCTCTTTCTCTCCTCTTCTCTCTTTCTCTCCTCTTCTCTCTTTCTCTTCTCTTCTCTCTTTCTCTCCTCTTTTCTCTTTCTCTTCCTCTTCTCTCTTTCTCTTCTCTTCTCTCTTTTTCTCCTCTTTTCTCTTTCTCTTCCTCTTCTCTCTTCCTCTCCTCTTCTCTCTTTCTCTTCCTCTCCTCTTCTCTCTTTCTCTTCCTCTCCTCTTCTCTCTTTCTCTTCCTCTCCTCTTCTCTCTTTCTCTTCCTCTCCTCTTCTCTCTTTCTCTTCCTCTCCTCTTCTCTCTTTATCTCTTTTTCCTCTCTTCCTCTCTCTTGCCCACTTCTTCCCTCTCTTCTCTCCTTTTGTTGTTTCCATTCCCTGTATAATTGACTCATTTTATGTATCCATCAAACTTTGAGGACACCATTTAGGTTTGGGTTGATGACTAGGCCTCATGCACACTAAGGGTAAATTCCCCAGCGCAGCCTCTTGATATCCGGGTCCATCGTGATTAAAGCCACATGATGACTAAACCAGCCTAGTACAGTACAGTATGTAAACCTTCCTTTGACAGTAATGATTTAATAACACAAGGCGCACTATGAGTGCTGCTTCCCTTTTTCTGGATCTCCTAGGCTTTATCTGGTGGCCCCTTTTTTTTTTTTCTTGTATTTTTTTTTTTTTCTTTTAAGGTTGAACTCCACCAAACCACCTGACAAATGCTGTAGACATGAAATCCATTTGTGCCGTGGATGGTACTGGCGGCGAGTAGAGACGGAGGGCTTCACATACTGACAGTGACGGCTGTCTGCAGATGCGGCGCGGTAGCGGCACTTCTCGGCGGATCAGTGATGAGATCAGAAGATTCGCTCTTCTCTAGTGACTTGTCTCCCGTACTTCTCAACGTTCTTCAAATACATTCATGAGATCTCCAACAAGAGCCTGCTGGATAAAATGCCGGATTTGTAGCCACCATTGATCTTTAACTTTTTAACAGCTTTTAGTCACAATGTTTTTTTCTTCCCTATTTAAATATATGAACCTCAGCGAGAAGCTTATGGTGGAAGCAGACAGTCTCTGAACCCGGTATGCATGTGATAACTCTGTCCTGGAACCAGCTATTTGATCGAGGAATTCGATTACTAACCTAGAAGATGAGGTCCTGATGTTGGGGTGGTCGGCACCGGCACTCTACTCCCAATGGGGGATGGGAGTCTGTGATTTGATTATATACAATATATCCTCATCTTCATTGTATGTACATTACATTGGGATGTCACAACAATATATCAATTACCAAAATATTGTAATTCAGATTCTATGGAAAAAAAAACAAACATTTATATGCATAAAAAGTGTTTTTTTTAATTATTATTTATTATTATTTGCATTCAAGTAAATGGGGGGCACATCTCAGCACAGAGTCCCCAGATTTGTACACCTGCTGTGCCCATTATGAGGGGTTCCCACCATCCCTGAGCTGAGTTCCCGGGTCTGTACACCCGCTGTGCCCATTATGAGGAGTTCCCACCATCCCTGTGCTGAGTTCCCGGGTCTGTACACCCGCTGTGCCCATTATGAGGGGTTCCCAACATCCCTGTGCTGAGTTCCCGGGTCTGTACATCCGCTGTGCCCATTATGAGGGGTTCCCACCATCCCTGAGCTGAGTTCCCGGGTCTGTACACCCGCTGTGCCCATTATGAGGGGTTCCCACCATCCCTGAGCTGAGTTCCCGGGTATGTACACCCGCTGTGCCCATTATGAGGAGTTCCCACCATCCCTGTGCTGAGTTCCCGGGTCTGTACACCCGCTGTGCCCATTATGAGGGGTTCTCACCATCCCTGAGCTGAGTTCCCGGGTCTGTACACCCGCTGTGCCCATTATGAGGGGTTCCCACCATCCCTGTGCTGAGTTCCCGGGTCTGTACACCTGCTGTGCCCATTATGAGGGGTTCCCACCATCCCTGAGCTGAGTTCCCGGGTCTGTACACCCGTTGTGCCCATTATGAGGGGTTCCCACCATCTCTGTGCTGAGTTCCCGGGTCTGTACACCCGCTGTGCCAATTATGAGGGGTTCCCACCATCCCTGTGCTGAGTTCCCGGGTCTGTACACCCGCTGTGCCCATTATGAGGGGTTCTCACCATCCCTGAGCTGAGTTCCCGGGTCTGTACACCCGCTGTGCCCATTATGAGGGGTTCCCACCATCCCTGTGCTGAGTTCCTGGGTCTGTACACCCGCTGTGCCCATTATGAGGGGTTCCCACCATCCCTGTGCTGAGTTCCCGGGTCTGTACACCCGCTGTGCCCATTATGAGGGGTTCCCAACATCCCTGTGCTGAGTTCCCGGGTCTGTACATCCGCTGTGCCCATTATGAGGGGTTCCCACCATCCCTGAGCTGAGTTCCCGGGTATGTACACCCGCTGTGCCCATTATGAGGAGTTCCCACCATCCCTGTGCTGAGTTCCCGGGTCTGTACACCCGCTGTGCCCATTATGAGGGGTTCTCACCATCCCTGAGCTGAATTCCCGGGTCTGTACACCCGTTGTGCCCATTATGAGGGGTTCCCACCATCCCTGTGCTGAATTCCCATTATGTTATGGATAATGTAACAGGAGGAACTGGGAAAATATAAAAGTGGGCAGTAATACTCAGAACTCTCAGGTGGGCTGGACCTGAATTGGAAATGATGCGAAGGGGATCCACTGGTTGGAGCACCCAAGACATATAAGCAGCCAGGGACTGACCCGGCCAATCAGGCTCCACCCACTAAAACTTCATTTGGCGGTGGGATGAACCTTGAAACTCCTGGATCTCTCTTTTTGAGTTTTTTGATCTTGTTTTCCAATGTTTGGATTCTTTTTCCTGTTATTCTATTTATTATTTGTTTCTGATTTCCATAAAATGATGAAAATCGTATTATCAGGAGACGGGAGATATTCTATCTTCATGTAAAAAAAGAAAAAAAAAAAAAAAAAACCTTCAACAAGCTATTTTGCTGAAAAATAAGTTTTCGCTGCAACTTAATAAATCAATTGCGGGTTCTATTTACGGATATTGTCATTGCCCGGAGTCACCGCTCCATGATTTCCATGCACACATTCTGGATTTATGCGCGGCCCGGCGTGTATATTTGTATATATTTGCAGACGGCTCCCATAGATTCCGCATTGACGATCATTTATCTTCTCAGCATAAGCTCTGTTTTTCCGAAAGGAATTCATCTTAAGTTTAAATGACAGGCGAGGCGGAGGATCATGGGAGTTCTGATCATCCAGGTTGGCGGGATGTGTGGGGGAGGGGGGTCGGTGCTGCTCCTATATCATTGTGCAGTTTAGTTGCTACGATTGCAAGGAGTGTCCATAAAAAGGGGATTTTCCCAGTTCACTAAGATCATTCGCTAAATGAAAAAGTGCGCCAAAAAGTTTTATTCCTGAGCGCCACGCCGTAAACCATCCGCCAACTATCCCAGTTTAAATTCCCTTATCCCTTGTTTTAGTCCCGTGCTGTGTCCCGATATCTCAACGTAAAGTTCTGTTGCTGCTGCCCAGCTCTGCCCTATTGTTGTGTACAGATGACTAACCTGCAGACCCTGTGTTTACATGTAAATAACCTGCACTAATATGTAAATAGCGGGGGCATTAATATGTAACTAGTCGTGGGCCGCAGCATTGATGTGTATATCATGTCCCCCTGAGGTCATATCTACCATAAATTCTGCTGAATGCTGCCCACTGGGGGCGTAAAGAAGCATGCTTGAAAGGCCTGCCCACAACTATAGTCATTAAAGTGGTTGTATAGTCTTTTTTGTAACTTTTACCTACAGGTAAGCCTATAATAAGGCTTACCTGTAGGTAAAAAAAATATCTCCTAAACCTTTACGGTTTAGGAGATATTCCACTTGCTATGCGCCGCTGACGGCGCATGTGCACAGGGGATTCTCGGCTGAAGTCCGGCAGCTGCCGGACCTTGCCGAGTAAGAAATCTCCCGCGCGCATGCGCGGGAGTGATGACATCGCGGCTCCAGCCACTCACAGCGCTGGAACCGCGATACCCGGAAGACACGCCGAGGCAACATGACAGCTCCCTCGGCGTGGACCAGGTAAGATACTGACGCCTCGTTCTAAGGTAAGTATTTCATAATGAGCTAGTATGCGGTGCATACTAGCTCATTATGCCTTTTGCTTTACAGGGTTAAAAAAAAAAAAAAAATTGCGGGTATACAACCGCTTTAAGCCTAACATCAGCCTGTTCTGCAAAGGTAAGCAAATTGAAGGTGGAACCCTTCTTCAAAAGAACGTGGTGCCACAGCACCCTGAATTTTGGTGCATGTGAAAACGCACATCTCAGCTGATGCGTGAGGGTGTCATTAACAGTTAATGTCACATTTGTGTATCTGCTAGAGGGCAGCATGTTTTCTGTAGTGTCAGGAAAGCGATTTTGCATGTATTCGACACACACACACAAATGTGAACACAGGCTACATGTCTCAGTTACATTGGTGGTCAGTGTAAATCTTCTCATTACATTGGGGCTTGGTGTAGACTCCTTTCATTCACACTAGTGGGCAGTGTGAAGGTTCCCCTTACATTGGTGGTCAGTGTAAATCCCTCCTTACATTGGTGGTTACTGTGAATGCTCCTATTACATTAGTGGTCAGTGTGAATGCTCCCCTTACATTGGTGGTCAGTGTAAATCCCTCTTTACATTGGTGGTTACTGTGAATGCTCCTATTACATTAGTGGTCAGTGTGAATGCTCCCCTTACATTGGTGGTCAGTGTAAATCCCTCCTTACATTGGTGGTTACTGTGAATGCTACTATTACATTAGTGGTCAGTGTAAATCCCCATTACATTGGTGGCCAGTGTAGAAACTCCTCTTTATATTGGTAATCATTCAAAAATCCAAACTTGCATTTGTGGTCAGTTTCAAATCCTCCCTTACATTGGTGGTCCATGTAGAAGCACCCTTTAAATTGGTGGTGAGTGTAAATCTCCCCTTACATTGGTGGCCACTGTAGAAATGCCCCTTTTTATTGGCTGTTGATGTAAAATCCCCCTTTATTGGCTATTGATGTAAAATCCCCCATTACATTGGTTGTCAGTGTCAATTCTTCATATCATTGGTAATCAGTGTACATTGCCCTTTACATTGGTGGTAAGTGCAGAATTGCCCTTACACTGGTGGTCAGTGTAAATCCCCCTTTACATTGGTGGTCGGTGAAGAAGTGTCACATTACATTGGTGGTCAGTACAAATCTCCTTGACAATGGTTGTCAGTGTAAATTCCCCCTTACATGGAGGTCATTGTATAATCCCCCTTACACTGGTGGTTGGTGTAAATGCTCTTATTACATTGGTGTCAGCGTAGAAATCCCTCTTTTTTATTGGTGGGTGGCAAAAAATCCCCCATTACATGGTGGTCAGTGCAAATTCCCCCTCACACTGATGTTCAGTGTAAATCCCCTCTCACATTGGTGGTCATTGTAATTTCCCCATTACATTGGTAGAATCCCCGACTATATACTTGCCAAAAATTTCCAGCTTTGCTCTACATGATTTGTCACAGTGTACTGCCTCCTAACTAATCCCATACCCCCACCACTGCCACTGATCCCATCAACCCCTCAGAATTGCCACTGATCACCCTCCCCTCCTCCCCCAGCATTGCTACTGATCCCAGGAGTCCTAGGATTCCTAGGAGTTTCTTGTCTATTGATGGATCCCCTCACCTCCCCAGTCCATGGTGTGCAGGCAGTGAGAAGATGATGCGTTGTAACTCTTAGCAACCAATCAGTGAGCAGTAATGCTGTGCACTAACCCTTTGCAACCAATAATTGAGCGGTAAGTATATGCAGTAACCTCTAGGAACCAATCAGAAAGCAGTAATAATCTGCAGTAACCTCTAGCAACCAATTAGTGAGTGGTATAGATGTCCAGTAACCGCTAGCAACCAATCAGTGAGCAGTGTTAATGTACAGTAATCTCTAGTAACCAATAAACAAGCAGAAGTCATGTGCTGTAACCTCTAGAAAATAACAGTGTGCCATAATGTGTGCTGTAACCTCTAGCAGCCAGTCAGTGAGTGGTAATGATACACTCTAACCTCCAGCAACCAATCACAATCGCTGACTGATCTGTTTCAGTAAACTGATTTTGAAACTAGCTGCTATTTATTGTATGTCTCAGAGGATGTGCGGAGAGAAATTGCGTGGAAGAGGGGGGCCCAAGAAAATGTTTGCCCAGGGTCCAGTCAATATTAAAGACGGCCCTGCATCCCTGTGCTGAGTTTCCGGGTCTGTACACCTGCTGTGCCCAGTATGAGGGGTTCCCACCATCCCTGTGCTGAGTTCCTGGGTCTAAACACCTGCTGTGCCCATTATGAGTGGTTCTCACCATCCCTGTGCTGAGTTTCCAGGTCTGTACACCTGCTGTGCCCATCATGAGGGGTTACCATCATCCCTGTGCTCAGTTCCCGGGTCTGTACACCTCATGGGCCCATTATGAGGAGTTCCCACCATCGCTGTGCTGAGTTCCCAGGTATGTACACCTGCTGTGCCCAGTATAAGGGGTGACCGCCATCCCTGTGCTGATTTCCTATGTCTGTAGACCTCATGGGCTTATTATGAGGGGTTCCCACCATCCCTGTGCTGAATATCTGATTCGATACACCTGATGGACCCATTATGAGGGGTTGCCACCATTCCTTTGCTGAATTCTCAGGTCTATACACATGTCTAGCTCATTATAAGGGACTCCCACCATCCCCATGCTGAGTTCCTGAGTCTATACACCTGATGGGTCCATATGAGGGGTTCCCACCATCCCTGTGCTGAGTTCCTGAGTCTATACACCTGGGTCTGTACACCTGATGTGCCCATTATGAGGGGTTCCCACCATCCCTGTGCTGAGTTCCTGAGTCTATACACCTGGGTCTGTACACCTGATGTGCCCATTATGAGGGGTTCCCACCATCCCTGTGCTGAGTTCCCGGGTCTGTACACCCGCTGTGCCCATTATAAGGACTCCTTTCGAGCGACTCAAGCAAAGCAGCATGGCTTCCTTCACCATTCCTACATCCTAACTTGCTTCTCTTTTGTCAGTACCTAAATCCAAACTATGGGCAACATTTTAAAATTAAGTTATGGCTGATCAATATATATATATATATATATATATATATATACACTGACATCCTGTTACCATTGGTGGTTGGCTTCCTTCTTGACCTTACAGGACTTAAAGGATCTGCTTCTGATGGCTTGGTGCCAGATATCACAACATACCTTCAGAGGTCTAGTGAAGTCCATGCCCCTCAGGGTTATGGTGGGTGGTCTTAATGTTATGGCTGATTGGTGTACAGTATATATATATATACTGTATACACATATACTCTTTAAAGAAAACTATTGTGCATTGAAATAAACTACAATCTCAGTGAACATGGGTGAGGTTAAAGCTCCTCCACGCACCTTCTTCCGTTGCGTTGCTGCGAGTTGCGTTCACCCGTTAACGTTGGGAAAACTTGTATTTTAGGTTGTGTGGCCTTGAAGCAATGACAAGTAATAAACGTGGATGATTTATAAAGCCATGTAAGGACTAGCACAGATGGTGAGGCTATAAATTTAATAGATTTCCAGGGAGTTGGGGGATAGACTGGCCTCGTTAACCTGTTCCAGATGGATTGCCCTGGATTTGCTCTGGGGTCTTCGAGGACTGAATCTTACGTGCACCTTGTAATCAATACACCAACCACTTACATACCTACGGCATGGTCCACGGAAAATAGTTCGTTCACAGCAGGAACTGAATCAAAACGCTATTCTCTTCCCTTGATGAAGGCACTTTACACCGAGGCTGAAGTCGCCGTCCAACAGCTGGATACTCCACTTACACCGAGGGATACATATTTATTGCCTTTGTTGCCAATTCAGGGATGAAAAGCTGAACTCCAGACCAGTGCCGGGACAAGGTCACCTAGAGCCCAAGTGAACATGCCAAACTGCCCCCCCCCCCCCCCCCCAAGATTGCATGAGCATTATGTGTCAGTAAAAATCCCCCCCACCCCAAAATAAACTAAACACCAATCTGAATGATTACCCTCTAAGCGTAAATTTCTCCACCTCCCAGTACAAGTCCGCCCCCTGCTGAAATCCCCCCTCCAAGAACAAATGTTTGCCCCCTCCCATCCCCCAAATATCCTCAGCACAAATGCCCCCCCCCCCCAAAAAAAAAAAAAAAAATCACCCTTCCTCCTAGCATAAATTCTGTACTACTAAAATTTCCCACCCAAGTAGACACCCTCTCCCCCTAATCAGAATTCCCCCCTCCCAGAACAAGTCCCCCCAGCCCCAAAATGTTTCCTCCTAGCACAAATCCCCCCCACCCCCATCATCCCTATTGGAACAAATACCCCCCCCCCAAACAAAATTTCCCCTCCTAACGCAATCCCCCCCCCCCCCACACCAGGTCAACTCTTCTAGCACAACCCCCCCCAATCCCCCCTCCTAGCACAAATCTTCCCCCCTTCCAAACTAGATCCCTGTAAATCACCACTTCTAGCACCCCCCCCCCAAAAAAAAAATTCCCCCCTAGCACAAATCCCTCCAATCATCCCTATTAGCACAACCCCCCCCCCCCCAACCATATCACTTCTTCTAGCACAACCCCCCCTCCTAGTACAAATCTCCCCACTTCCAAACCAGATCCCTGTAAATCACCACTTCTAGCACCCCCCCCCCCCCCCAAACTTGCCCTCCTAGCACAAATCCCTCCGATCATCCCTATCAGCACAAATCCCCTACCCAAACAAAATTTCCCTTCCTAGCACACCCCCCCCCCCCCCACCATATCACCTCTTCTAGCACACACATCCGCAATCCCCCCTCCTAGCACAAACCCCCCCCCCCTTCCAAACCAGATCCCTGTAAATCACCACTTCTAGCACCCCACCCCAAAAAAGAATTTCCCTTCCTAGCACAAATCCCTCCAATCATCCCTCCAATCATCCCTATTAGCACAACCCCCCCAAAAAAATTCCCCTCCTGCCACAATCCCCCCCCCCCCCATCATATCACATATACTATCACAAACCTTCCTAATCCCCCCTCCTAACACAAATCCTCTTCTCACCTTCCAACACAGATCCCCGCAAATCACCACCCCTAGCACCCCCCCCCCCCCAATTTTTTACCCTCCTAGAGCAATTCTTACTGCCTGCCACCCCCCCCCCCCCCCAGTTTCCCCTTCCAATACAAACCCCCCCCCAATCTCTTCACGGAGCCCTCCCATCTCACATAATACCACAGTGTCCAGGGCAGCCGCCCCCTCCTGCCCACCCCTTGTCCCTGCCCTGCTCCAGACAAACAACATAATTGCACAGATACATAAGGAAACTGTCATACCTGCCAAAAGGAGTTGTATTTCTGTCCATCCAGTCCTGAGATCAACACAGCTCTGTCACGCAGTACAGCCCTGTCTGGCAGGGGAGGGAACCCCATCTGCAGTTTTTCTTTCACTGACAGGTCTTTCCCTTTCGCTCAACCTGTAAATGGACAGTGAGAGGGAAGCAGATCACTGAGGAGTCCATCCCTCTGTCATTCTGTTCTAGTAATGTGTGTGTCAGGAGGTGGAGGAGATGGTGCAATGCTCTGCAGTGGTCAGTAATGCAGCCAACTGCAAAATGTAGCACTATGTATCTGTTAGATAGTAGATATAACTTGGCAATGTTCTGTGGATCTCCAGGAGGGACAGCGAGGCAATCGTCTGCAGAATATAATACCGTGACGTGTTCAAGTGATAATAAAGTGTTCATTGCCATAATTCATTCACATAAATCATATCATATCATATCATATCATATCATATCATACTACTGTATTGTATTGTATGCTCTAACTACCTCATTCCTGCAGTGCTGTTATGTGGTCACATGATATTTCCCTGTTCTTTGGCACCTTCAGGGAAAGATCCTCAGGGGAGGGGCTTCTATTACTCTGCCCATCAGTGCCGCCTATCAGTGCCTTCTCATCAATGTCACCTATCAGTTTTCATCAGTGAAGCCTATCAGTGCCCATCAGTTCTGCATATCAGTACCCAGTTAGTGCTGCACACCAGTGCTGCATATCAGTGCCCATCAGTGCCACCTATGAGTGCCCATCAGTGTTACCTATAAGTGCTTATCAGTGCCACATATCAGTACCCATCAGTGCTGCACATCAGTGCTGCCTCATCAGTGCCCATTAGTGCCGCCTGTCAGTGCTGCCTCATCAGTGCCCATCAGTGCCGCCTATCTGTGCCCATCAGTGCTGCCTATCAGTGCCCACTAGTGTTGCCCATCAGTGCCAACTATCAGTGCCCATCAGTGCTCATCAGTGCTGCCTATCAGTGCCCATCAGTGCCCCCATATCAGTGCCACCTATCAGTGCCCATCAGTGTTACCTATAAGTGCTTATCAGTGCCACATATCAGTACCCATCAGTGCTGCACATCAGTGCTGCCTCATCAGTGCCCATCAGTGCCGCCAATCAGTGCCGCCTATCAGTGCTGCCTCATCAGTGCCCATCAGTGCTGCCTATCAGTGCCCACTAGTGTTGTCCATCAGTGCCAACTATCAGTGCCCATCAGTGCCTATCAGTGTTCATCAGTGCTGACTATCAGTGCCCATCAGTGCCCCCATATCAGTGCCACCTATCAGTGCCCATCAGTGCCGCATATCAGTACCCATTTAGTGCTGCACACCAGTGCTGCATATCAGTGCCCATCAGTGCCACCTATCGGTGCCCATCAGTGTTACCTATAGGTGCATATCAGTACCCATCAATGCCGCCTATTAGTGCCGCCTCATCAGTGCCCATCAGTGCCGCCTGTGCCCATCAGTGCTGCCTATAGGTGCCCATTAGTGTTGGCTATCAGTGCCTTCTCATCAGTGCCACCTATCAGTGCCCATCAGTGCCACCTATCAGTGCCTATCAGTGTTCATCAGTGCTGCCTATCAGTGCCCCATATCAGTGCCCATCAGTGCCACCTATCAGTGCCCATCAGTGCTGCATATCAGTACCCATTTAGTGCCACACATCCATGCTGCATATCAGTCCCCATCAGTGCCACCTATCAGTGCCTATCAGTTCCCATCGGTGCCGAGTATCATTACCCATCAGTGCAGCATCATCAGCGTACATCAGTGAAGGATAAAATTACTATTGTATAACATTTTATAACAGAAACTAAGAAAACTTTTTTTTTCAACATTTTCAGTCTTTTTTAATTTGTTTAGTAAAAAATAAAAACCCGAGCGGTGATTAAATACCACCTAAAGAAAGCTCTATCTGTCTCAAAAAAAATGATAAAAATGTCATATGGTTACAGTGTAGTATGACCGCGTAATTGTCATTCAAAGTGCGACAGCGCTGAAAGCTGAACATTGGCCTGGGCAGGAAGGGGGTGAATGTGCCCAGTAGGCAAGGGGTTAATGTACTTTAATATATAAAAAAAAAATGCACAGCAATGTGTCCAGTAAAAGCATAAATTGATATAAAATGGAAAATATCACATAAAAATACACCCGCTGTCAATTTTCAACTGCTGTGCGTTTTTTTTTTTTTTTGTTTCTTTATAAACAGGCGCCTGTGTATTTCCAGGAGGTAGACAGAGAAATACTCTGCAGATCTCCATAAAACTCAGAAACACAATCTTCTTCATGGATGTGTTTTCAGGAACAGAGCAATGCTCTGCAGATCTCAATAAATCATCTCATTAATACAATTTAGCGAAAAAAAAAAAAATATCACTAGTTTGTATTTGGAGGTCGAGGATTCTAGAAATGAATGCAACCATCCGAAGACAACAACACCTGTCTGCATCTCTCAGGAGGAGAAGACGGGGCAGAGCAATACCCTGCAGATCTCTAAAAAAAAAGGTCAAAAACACAATCTTCTCCCTCGGAGGATATCACTTTAGATGTGTATTCAGGGACGGAGCAACGCTCTGCAGATCTTGATGGAAGCCCCCCGATGCAAACCTCCATAGTTCAGTATTACAAGGCGTCTACCATTAAGGAATATAGGATAGAGAAACGCTCTGCAGATCTTGATGGAAGCCCCCCCGATGCAAACCTCTATAGTTCAGTATTACAAGGCGTCTACCATTAAGGAATATAGGATAGAGAAACGCTCTGCAGATCTTGATGGAAGCCCCCCGATGCAAACCTCTATAGTTCAGTATTACAAGGCGTCTACCATTAAGGAATATAGGATAGAGAAACGCTCTGCAGATCTTGATGGAAGCCCCCCGATGCAAACCTCTATAGTTCAGTATTACAAGGCGTCTGTCAGGAAGGAGTATAGGATGGAGCAACGCTCTGCAGATCTCCTGCTGAGAACCGTCTTGGATGCTGAACACAATTCTGAAGGAAACACTTCATTACCTCCTGAGTGTAATATTGGCATAAACATGAAGAGTGATTAGAATATCTTCTGCATTTAAACGTCTTCCCGGTGATCCATACTGGTATTTAAGGGCAATAAATGTTGGCGGAAAATCTCACCGCTTCGGGGTCTGTACCGGTGTGCCGGTGACACAGAACGAGACGCACAGAGGAGTCATCAGAAATGATGGTTTGCAATATTTTGCTATGTGATCTGATTTATTCACCATGTTTGATCGCCAATAAACACTTCACCCAACAACCTGAAGGTTTGGGCCTTTACACGCACATGAACTTTAATGGCCTCCCAGTCTTAGTCCGTAGGGTTCAATATTGAGTTGGCTCCGCCCTTTGCAGCTATAACAGCTTCAACTCTTCTGGGAAGGCCATCCACAAGGTTTAGGAGGGTGTCTATGGGAATGTTTGACCATTCTTCCAGAAGCGCGTTTGTGAGGTCAGGCGCTGATGTTGGACAAGAAGGCCTGGCTCGTAGTCTCCGCTCTAATTCATCCCAAAGGTGTTCTGTTACACGCACATGAACTTTAATGGCATCCCAGTCTTAGTCTGTAGGGTTCAATATTGAGTTGGCCCACCCTTTGCAGCATCAGGTTGAGGTCAGGACTCTGCGCAGGCCAGTCAAGTTCCTCCACCCCAAACTCGCTCATTCATGTCTTTATGGACCTTGCTTTGTGCATTGGTGCGAAGTCATGTTGGAACAGGAAGGGGCCGTCCCCAAACCGTTCCCATAAAGTTGGGAGCAGGAAATTGTCCAAAATGTCTTGGTATGATGACACCTTCACAGGAACTAAGGGGCCAAGCCCAACCCCTGAAAAACAACCCCCACACCATAATCCCTCCTCCACCAAATGATTTGGACCAGGCACAAGGCATTCAACACATCTGGGGGGGGGGGGGTTTTCCAGGCATCTAACTTACATGGGGGTACCAGCAATCTGAAAGGGGAGGGAATATCACCGCTCCAGGTAGGTCAAATAAAAGTAGAAAGCCTCTCCTCCAGTTTTAGAAGCCCAGGTGCTGGCAATGCATACAGCAATCAACATAGGAAAAAGTTCTGGACAGCCGCACTCCGGAAAAGTTTTTGCCTTTTATTTAAAGAATATTATCAAAAATACATGCCACAGCAGAATGGACAAAAGACTTACGCGTTTCACACTACAAACAGTGCTTAATCATGAGCTATGATTAAGCACTGTTTGTAGTGCAAAATGCATACGTTTTTTGTCCATTCTGCTGTGGCATGTATTTTTGATAATATTCTTTAAATAAAAGGCAAAAACCTTCCGGAATGCGGCTGTCCAGAACTTTTTCCTATGTCGATTACCAGCAATCTGAAGTAGTGCTCCATATTCCCATCACATGTTCCTGGAGAAAGTTCTAGAGTTTGGGTGCTGCAGCAACCACCAGCTGGAGACTGGATCAGAAAGTCACAATAACTGCATATTTACCAGCACACCATGGATCATCGGGTAGAGTCCAAACGTTTTTTTTTTTTATTGAAGCATGTTCACATCACAAAAAGTTAGTGCAACGTTTCGAAGCCACGCAGGACCCCTTCATCGCATGCCTGACGAAGGGGTCCTGCGGGACTCCAAAACCTTGCACTAAGTTTTTGTGATGTGATCATGCTTCAATAAAAAAAACGTTTGGACTCTACCTGATGATCCATGGTGTGCTGGCAAATATCCCTATTATACCAGCAATCTGAGACACCTGAGGGATATCAGGTATCTGACACCTTGAGATGGGGAACTACACACCTGAGCAGGACCAGGCATCCAACATACCTGGGGGGTGCTACCAGGCATCCTACACACTTGCGAGGGTACCAAACATCCGACACACCTGGGGTTAAAATAATTCAAGCTCACCTGGGTGGTATCAGGCATTGACAATCTTGGGGTTACCAGGAATCCTAGATACCTGGAGATTTAGGCATTCAACACACCTGGGGTTCTGAGACACTTGGGGGTATCAGGATTTCAACACACCTGAAACTACCAGGCATGCGACACACCTGGGGGAAGCCAGGCATCCTAATACTTGGGGGTACCAAACATAAAACAACATGGAGTTAAAAGCCACCAAGCACAGCTGGGTGGTACCAGGCATTGACCATCTTGGGGTTACCTGGAATCCTAGACACCTGGGGTACCAGGAATCCAACACACCTGGAAGTACAAGACATTTGACACATCTGGGGATATTGGCAATCTGAAACTTCTGAATACTGAGAATATGACACACCTGGAAGTGGGGGTACAGGCAACTGATACACCTACGAGGAGTCTGAGACACCTGGCACCAGACATCCAACACACCTGAGGAACACCAGACATCCAGCACACCTGGGGAGTACCAGGAATCCAGCATGCCTGGGGAGTACTGCACATCTGAGACACCTGAAGGACACCATACATCCAACACACCTGGGGAGTACCAGGCACCCAGCACACCTGAGGAGTACCAGGCATCCGAGGCACCTGAGGGGCACCAGACATCCAACATACCTGGGGAGTACCAGACATCCAACACACCTGGGGAGTACCAGGCACCCAGCACACCTGAGGAGTACCAGGCATCCGAGACACCTGAGGGGCACCAGACATCCAACATACCTGGGGAGTACCAGACATCCAGCACACCTGGGGAGAACCAGGCACCCAGCACACCTGGGGAGAACCAGGCACCCAGCACACCTGGGGAGAACCAGGCACCCAGCATGCCTGGGGAGTGCCAGACATCTGAGACACCTGAAGGATACCATAGATCCAACATACCTGGGGGGTACCAGGCATCCAGCACACCTGGGGAGTACCAGACATCCAGCACACCTGGGGAGAACCAGGCACCCAGCACACCTGGGGAGAACCAGGCACCCAGCACGCCTGGGGAGTGCCAGACATCTGAGACACCTGAAGGATACCAGAGATCCAACATACCTGGGGGGTACCAGGCATCCAGCACACCTGGGGAGTACCAGGTATCCAGCACACCTGGGGAGTACCAGGCATTCAGCACACCTGGGGAGTACCAGGCATTCAGCACACCTGGGGAGTACCAGGCATTCAGCACACCTGGGGTGTACCAGGCACCCAGCACATCTGAGGAGTATCAGGCATCCTAGTCACCTGTGGGGCACCCGACATTCAACATACCTGGGGAGTACCAGGTATCCAGCACACCTAGGGAGTACCAGGCATCCAAAACACCTGTGGGGCACCAGACATCCAACACACCTGGGGAGTACCAGACATCCAACACATCTGAAGAGTACCAGACATTCAGCACACTTGAAGAGTATCAGGCCTCCAGAATACCTGAAGAGTACCAGGCATCCAGCACACCTGAAGAGTACCAGACATCCAACATACCTAGGGGGTACCAGACACCCAGCACACCTGAAGAGTACCAGGCCTCCAGAACACCTGAAGAGTACCAGGCCTCCAGAACACCTGAAGAGTACCAGGCCACCAGAAAACCTGAAGAGTACCAGGCCTCCAGAACACCTGAAGAGTACCAGGCCTCCAGAACACCTGAAGAGTACCAGGCCACCAGAACACCTGAAGAGTACCAGGCCTCCAGAACACCTGAAGAGTACCAGGCCTCCAGAACACCTGAAGAGTACCAGGCCTCCAGAACACCTGAAGAGTACCAGGCCTCCAGAACACCTGAAGAGTACCAGGCCTCCAGAACACCTGAAGAGTACCAGGCCTCCAGAACTCCTGAAGAGTACCAGGCCACCAGAAAACCTGAAGAGTATCAGACATCCAACATACCTAGGGAGTACCAGACACCCAGCACACCTGAAGAGTACCAGGCCTCCAGAACACCTGAAGAGTACCAGGCCTCCAGAACACCTGAAGAGTACCAGGCCTCCAGAACACCTGAAGAGTACCAGGCCTCCAGAACACCTGAAGAGTACCAGGCCTCCAGAACACCTGAAGAGTACCAGGCCACCAGAAAACCTGAAGAGTATCAGACATCCAACACACCTAGGGAGTACCAGACACCCAGCACACCTGAAGAGTACCAGGCCTCCAGAACACCTGAAGAGTACCAGGCCTCCAGCACACCTGGATTGTACCGGGCATCCAAGACACCTGATGGGTGCCAGGCATCCTGAACACATGGGGTGTACCAGGCATCAACACCTAGGTGACTCCAGTGAGGTGCTGTTCAGTCCAAATAATCTATCAGCCATGGTGATTCCACCCATCCAATTTAAATCATGCTGTTTTATTCAACGTTTCAAAGATCCCTAATCTAAAAAAAATAACGGTACAATTGGGACAAGTCAGGAATTCAAGGTCAGTTTGGAGTTTTGCTTTCTCATTTCAACATCAAGGAAAAAAAACTAGAGAATATTTCTGTAATTAGAGATTCTTGTATATACTGACATCTGGTGGCCAATGCGGAAAACATAATTCTGTGTTTTCAAGCTGTCCAGCTTAAGGGGCCTAGGTATAGAGACAGCTTGCAAAGGGATTTGTGTTAGCAACGTTAGATTTTTGCCAACGATTAACAGGCAGAGGTTTATAAAAACTGGAAAATGGCTTTTGAAAGTTCAGAGCATAAAAAAAACAACAAAATCATTAAGAGCAGGCGTCATTAATGTTTGGGCAAATGTGGCATATGGCTGAATCAAAGCAGCTAATTCAGTGTTCAAACATTTATACACAATGATAAAATAGCAAAATGGAAAAAACTAAATTACACCTAAAATGCTACTTTGTATCTCTCTATCTCCTGTCTGATCAATGTTTATAAACAATGTTACTTTGTATCTCTCTATATCCTGTCAGATCAATGTTTATAAACAATGTTACTTTGTATCTCTCTATCTCCTGTCTGATCAATGTTTATAACATTGTATCTCTCTATCTCCTGTCTGATCAAAGTTTATAAACAATGTTACTTTGTATCTCCCTATCCCCTGTCTGATCAATGTTTATAAACAATTTTACTTTGTATCTCTCTATATCCTGTCAGATCAATGTTTATAAACAATGTTACTTTGTATCTCTCTATCTCCTGTCTGATCAATGTTTATAACATTGTATCTCTCTATCTCCTGTCTGATCAAAGTTTATAAACAATGTTACTTTGTATCTCCCTATCCCCTGTCTGATCAATGTTTATAAACAATTTTACTTTGTATCTCTCTATCTCCTGTCTGAACAATGTTTATAAAAAAAGGTAACTTTTATCTCTTCATCTCCTATCTGAACAATGTTTATAAACAATGTTACTTTGTTTCAGTCTATTCCCTTTCTGATCAATGTTTATGAACAATGTTGCTTTGTATCTCTCTATTCCCTTTCTGATCAATGTTTATGAACAATGTTTCTTTGTATCTCTCTCTCTCTCCTGTCTGATCAATGTTTATAACCTGTGTAATTCATACGTGATCGGGTTTAAAGGGATGAGGTGGCAACCCTAGGCCGGGTTCACATATGTGCGGCCACGGTTTCCAGCCTGGGGTCTGGTGTGTTTCTATTTACCAATTCAGGTGCGATTCAGGTCCGGATTTTCGCCTGAATTCTCGCCTGAACCGGACCCAAAAAACGCACAGGACCCTTTTGGAATCTGCAGCGTGGCCCCGGACATGTGTGAACCGACTCCATTGAGAGCCAGTCACACTCGCATATCATGCAATTTGGATGCGGTGAAAACCTGGCCTCAGGTTAGGACGTCGGTGGCTGCTCGCTCCTAACAACCAGCACAAATCACGCACAGAGGTGCATAAAAAATGCATGTAGATGCGATTTTGATGTGCTTTCATTGAAGTCTATGGACCACAAAATAACACTGCATTGCACCAAAGTAGCACAAGACCCTTCCCCCAAAGTTACATCACAGCTGCACTGCATTAATGTGAATGGGCGCCATCGGAAGCAATGTTATTTCTTCTACCATTAGGGGAGGCTTCTGATGTCCAAAGAGAGTGCTGGACTAGGCTGATAGCACTGCTGAGATTTCAGTGCAGCAAAGGCAGGGAGTTCTAAAAGTTGTCAGTGCACTGGATTTCTGCTAGGGCTAACAGGTATTTTTTGCACCTAAATATCCAAAAAGATTATTTTGGTATATTTAGGGAGGAACTAGAGTGTAGAGAGATGCAGCCTCTACATTAAGGCCTAAACGGCCGAAACGCGTTGGGGTTTTACTGGCTACAGTATATCTCCCTGTCGACAATAAAGAACAACCACTTTGCTGAATAATACCATTGTGCTGACATTGCTTTATAAACTGTGCATCTGTGAGGTTCTGGAGATATTTGAGCCAGAGTACCAGGTTTTGGAGCTGTCTGCAGATAGGAGGGGGAGGTTGTAGCACTTTTACATTTGTTCTTGTGCAGCTTCTATAGTTTTGATTCCTCTTGTTAGTGACCGGCATCTTGCACCATTAGGAGGGCAAGTAGGGTCTAGGATAAGGGTAGGTGGGTTTAGGAAAGAAGAGTTGTAGTTGAAACATTCAAATTTTACCAAAATTTTCAATAAAACCCTTCCAATTGCTCTCATCCCTAACCAGAATATCATAATCAGCTGTGCATAGTAACCAAGCAGCTTCTAACGTCCGCTTGTTCTATTAAGCTTTGACAATAAAATCTAAACACCCATTGGTTAATATGCACAGCTGCGACAGATTCTGTGTGCACTAGATTTAGTAACTCTCCCCAGTTGGAATGTACATAAATTCAATATAAAAGAAAAAAAACTTGACAACAGGGGCCCAATCCTTCTCAACTCCATCCAAAAAGGCTACATTTTCAACTTCCAAATTGAGCCAAATTTTTAACAAAGTAAAACCTCCCAATTGCTCTCATCCCTAACCATAAATTCCTTGTTGCCTAAATCCAGTAATAGTGCCCCCCCCTATTTACTCCAGTGGTCATGGAATACAGAAAGCATGTAAAATAATATAGTATTAAAAAAAAAACTTGGCAGAGGCCCAATCCTTCGTGATGCCATCCAAAAGGCTAAAGTGTCAACTCTCCAAATTTTACCAAAATTTTGGCAAAGAGAAACCTTAAAATTGCTCTCATCCCTAACTAGGAATTACTGCTTGCATAAGGCCAATAATGGTGTCATCCTACATTTTCCAGCAGCCATGGAACGCAGCTAGTATGTAAGTAAATTAAACGTAAAAATGAAAAAAATATAAAAACATGGCAGGAGCCCAACCCTTTCCAACTCCATCCAAAAAGGCTAATTTGTAAGCTCCAAATTATTAAAAACATTTTGGCAAACCAAAACCTCCCAATTGCTCTCACCTGCAATCAAGAATTCCTAATTGCATAAGGCCAATTGTGGTGTCACTCTACTTTTCCAGCAGCTATGGAACACAGCAAATATGTAAATTAACCACTTCAGCCCCGAAAGAATTTGCCCCCTTCCTGACCAGGCCATTTTTTGTGATACGGCACTGCGTCACTTTAACTGACAATTGCGCGGTCATGCAACGTTGTACACAAACAAAATTGACGTCCTTTTTTTCCCCACAAATAGAGCTTTCTTTTGGTGATATTTGATCACCTCTGCAGGTTTTATTTTTTGCGCTATAAACAAAAAAAGCGACAATTTTGAAAAAAAAAACACAATATTTTGTACTTTTTTATCCCAAATAAAAAAAAAATCTTCATCAATTTAGGCCGATATGTGTTCTTCTACATATTTTTGGTAAAAAAAATTGCAATAAGCATATATTTATTGGTTTGCACAAAAGTTATAGCGTCTACAAAATAGGGGATAGATTTGTGGCATTTTTTATTATTATTTTTTTTTACTAGTAATGGCGGTGATCAGCGATTTTTATTGTGACTGTGACATTGCGACGGAAAGCTCGGACACTTTTGACACTTTTATGCAACCCTCAAATTTTACCAAAATTTTCACAGAGCAAAACTTCCCAATTGCTCTCATCCCTAACCAGAAATTCCTGGTTGTATAAGGCAAATAATGGTGTCACCTTACTTTTTCCAGCAGCCATGGAACACAGCTAGTATGTAAGTACATAAAAACAAAAAACAAAAAAAAAACTTGACAGGAACCCAACCCTTCCCAACTCCATCAAAAAAGGCTAAATTTGCAACCTCCAAATTTTACCAAAATTTTGACAGCTGGCCTGTTGACCCGTGTTAACTCATGATAATGTATCTTAAAAGGTCATTGACTTGTATATATATTTTATACCAATACATAATTTACTAACCACTCCCCTCTCCCCTCTTTCTATTGGTATGTTAAACCATATATAAGCTGTAACACACCTAGTACAGGTAGACATTTTCCGAATGCACAACCTGCTTCTCGTTTAATTCGGTGTGTCTCCAGATATCTGAAGGCCCTGTTGGTGTACCTAATAGAGGGGTGGTCATCCAGAATACCTACTATTTCCTTTCAGAGCAGGGTTTAGGAAAGAAGAGTTGTAGTTGAAACATTCAAATTTTACCAAAATTTTCAATAAAACCCTTCCAATTGCTCTCATCCCTAACCAGAATATCATAATCAGCTGTGCATAGTAACCAAGCAGCTTCTAACGTCCGCTTGTTCTATTAAGCTTTGACAATAAAATCTAAACACCCATTGGTTAATATGCACAGCTGCGACAGATTCTGTGTGCACTAGATTTAGTAACTCTCCCCAGTTGGAATGTACATAAATTCAATATAAAAGAAAAAAAACTTGACAACAGGGGCCCAATCCTTCTCAACTCCATCCAAAAAGGCTAAATTTTCAACTTCCAAATTGAGCCAAATTTTTAACAAAGTAAAACCTCCCAATTGCTCTCATCCCTAACCATAAATTCCTTGTTGCCTAAATCCAGTAATAGTGCCCCCCCCTATTTACTCCAGTGGTCATGGAATACAGAAAGCATGTAAAATAATATAGTATTAAAAAAAAAACTTGGCAGAGGCCCAATCCTTCGTGATGCCATCCAAAAGGCTAAAGTGTCAACTCTCCAAATTTTACCAAAATTTTGGCAAAGAGAAACCTTAAAATTGCTCTCATCCCTAACTAGGAATTACTGCTTGCATAAGGCCAATAATGGTGTCATCCTACATTTTCCAGCAGCCATGGAACGCAGCTAGTATGTAAGTAAATTAAACGTAAAAATGAAAAAAATATAAAAACATGGCAGGAGCCCAACCCTTTCCAACTCCATCCAAAAAGGCTAATTTGTAAGCTCCAAATTATTAAAAACATTTTGGCAAACCAAAACCTCCCAATTGCTCTCACCTGCAATCAAGAATTCCTAATTGCATAAGGCCAATTGTGGTGTCACTCTACTTTTCCAGCAGCTATGGAACACAGCAAATATGTAAATTAACCACTTCAGCCCCGAAAGAATTTGCCCCCTTCCTGACCAGGCCATTTTTTGTGATACGGCACTGCGTCACTTTAACTGACAATTGCGCGGTCATGCAACGTTGTACACAAACAAAATTGACGTCCTTTTTTTCCCCACAAATAGAGCTTTCTTTTGGTGATATTTGATCACCTCTGCAGGTTTTATTTTTTGCGCTATAAACAAAAAAAGCGACAATTTTGAAAAAAAAACCACAATATTTTGTACTTTTTTATCCCAAATAAAAAAAAAATCTTCATCAATTTAGGCCGATATGTGTTCTTCTACATATTTTTGGTAAAAAAAATTGCAATAAGCATATATTTATTGGTTTGCACAAAAGTTATAGCGTCTACAAAATAGGGGATAGATTTGTGGCATTTTTTATTATTATTTTTTTTTACTAGTAATGGCGGTGATCAGCGATTTTTATTGTGACTGTGACATTGCGACGGAAAGCTCGGACACTTTTGACACTTTTATGCAACCCTCAAATTTTACCAAAATTTTCACAGAGCAAAACTTCCCAATTGCTCTCATCCCTAACCAGAAATTCCTGGTTGTATAAGGCAAATAATGGTGTCACCTTACTTTTTCCAGCAGCCATGGAACACAGCTAGTATGTAAGTACATAAAAACAAAAAACAAAAAAAAAACTTGACAGGAACCCAACCCTTCCCAACTCCATCAAAAAAGGCTAAATTTGCAACCTCCAAATTTTACCAAAATTTTGACAGCTGGCCTGTTGACCCGTGTTAACTCATGATAATGTATCTTAAAAGGTCATTGACTTGTATATATATTTTATACCAATACATAATTTACTAACCACTCCCCTCTCCCCTCTTTCTATTGGTATGTTAAACCATATATAAGCTGTAACACACCTAGTACAGGTAGACATTTTCCGAATGCACAACCTGCTTCTCGTTTAATTCGGTGTGTCTCCAGATATCTGAAGGCCCTGTTGGTGTACCTAATAGAGGGGTGGTCATCCAGAATACCTACTATTTCCTTTCAGAGCCCAACCCTTGCCAACTCCATCCAGAAAGGATAAATTTGCAACCCTCAAATTTTACCAAAATTTTCACAGAGCAAAACTTCCCAATTGCTCTCATTCCTAACGATTAATTTCTGGTTGTATAAGGCCAATAATGGTATCACCCTAATTTTTCCAGCAGCCATGGAACACAGCTAGTATTTAAGTACATAAAAAAAAAAAACTTGACAAGAGCCTGACCCTTCCCAAAAGGCTAAATTTTCAACCCCCAAATTT
Organism: Lithobates septentrionalis; assembly: GCA_037952835.1. Taxonomy (NCBI): domain Eukaryota; kingdom Metazoa; phylum Chordata; class Amphibia; order Anura; family Ranidae; genus Lithobates; species Lithobates septentrionalis. The sequence goes on from JBBDGP010002812.1 coordinate 45,514, forward strand.
TACCCAAATTTTCACAGAGCAATACTTCCCAATTGCTCTCTTCCCTAATCAGGAATTTCCGATTGCATAAGTCCAATAATGGTGTCACCCTACTTTTCCCAGAAGCCATGGAACACAGATAGTATGTAAGCAAATGAAAAAAAAATTGTCAGGAGCCCAACCCTTCCCAACTCCATCCAAAAAGGCTAAATTTGCAACCCTCAAGTTTTACCAAAATTTTCATAGAGCAAAACTTCCCAATTGCTCTCATCCCTAACCAGAAACTCCTGGTTGTATAATGCCGCATGCACACAAACAGACTTTTCGCCAGGACTGGTCCGACAGACCGAGTCCGGCAGACAATTTGACCGTGTTTGGGCTTTATCGGACCTGCAGCGGACTTTTTCGGTCGAAAATCTGACGGACTTTAGATTTGGAACATGTTTCAAATCTTTACGTCGGAACTCCGCCGGACCCAGTTCCTATCAAAAAGTCCGCTCGTCTGTATGCTAGTCCGACGGACAAAAACCGACGCTAGGGCAGCTGTTGGCTACTGGCTATCAACTTCCTTATTTTAGTCCGGTCGTACGTCATCACGTACAAATCCGTCGGATTTTGGTGTGATTGTGTGTAGGGCAGTCCGTTCATTCGGAAAGTCCGTTGGAAGTCCATCGAAAGTCCGTTCGGATAGTCCGTCGGACCAGTCCGGTCGAAAAGTCCGCTCGTGTGTACGCAGCATTAGGCCAATAATGGTGTCACCCTACTTTTTCCAGCAGCCATGGAACACAGCTAGTATGTAAGTACATTAAAAAAAAAAAAAAAAAAAAACTTGATAGGAGCCCAACCCTTCCCAAGTCCATCCAAAAAAGCTAAATTTGCAACCTCCAAATTTTACCAAAATTTTGACAAAGCAAAACCTCCCAATTGCTCTCATTCCTAACAGGAATTCCTGGTTGTATAAGGCCAATAATGGTGTCACCCTACTTTTTCCAGAACCCATGGAACACAGCTAGTATATAAGTACATACAAAAAAAAACTTGAGAGGAGCCCAACCCTTCCCAAATCCATCCAAAAAGGCTAAATTTGCAACCCCCAAATTTTACCCAAATTTTCACAGAGCAATACTGCCCAATTGCTCTCATCCCTAATAAGGAATTTCTGGTTGCATAAGGCCAATATTGGTGTCCCCCTACCTTATCCAGTGGCCATGCAACACAGTGAGTATGTAAATATCTTTACAAGTCTTTTGGCAAGCGAATTGGTTCCTAAATATGTGTTTTATCTGAGGATTTATCCATTTGGCAGCAGTCTCTGTGTTTTCTTTGGCACTGCAGATGAATTTGGACGCACAGACATTGCAAAAAAAAAAACAAAACAAACATTGCTCCTCCAGAACGGGAGTGAGTGTCTCGAGCCTGTGCCTTTTCCCCCCCGCTGAAAAGCCGCCGACATGATAGGGAGTATCAGTGTTTCGGCTCCTAAGACCGAGCACACAGGGCTGAAGAATTAAACGTTCTCAATCATTGTAATTCATGCAGCCGGAGCAGCGATTTAATTAGTATGTATGAGCACATCATTTATGTTAGAGACAATGAGGACGCGGTGAATAGGAAGCGGCATTCTCTCCCCGAACCCGTATTGATACAGCGTCTGTCATGCACCCTGCAAAATCTACTTAGCGCCGTAGGTGTCAGGCATGAAATTAATGAATCTGCGGGATTAAATCAAATATCATGCTAAATCATATTGACACGCACACCCTAGAAATAAAACGATGAATTCAATAAATGTAATAGGGCCCGGTTATCAGCAGAAACAGTTTGCGCAAGATACGCCTGTTGGAAAATGGATTCCATCTGGGCTTTGGGCTATTACAAACCTTCCCAAATGTATATATTTTATATTTGTCTCCGAGGATGTGTTCAGAGGGGCCAGTGCTGAAAATAGAATGGAATACATTTCTATTAGTTACATTTAACCACTTAAGGACCGAGCCTCTTTTTGAGATTTGTTGTTTACAAGTTAAAAACTTTTTTTTGCTAGAAAATTACTTAGAACCCCCAAACATTCTACTTTTTTTTCTAACACCCTAGAGAAAAAAAATGGTGGTCGTTGCAATACTTTCCGTCACACCGTATTTGCGCCGCGGTCTTACAATCGCACTTTTTTTGGAAAAAATACACTTTTTTTTTAATTAAAGAATAAGACAACAGTAAAGTTAGCCAATTTTTTAATAGTGTGAAAGATAATGTTACGCCGAGTAAATTGATACCCAACATGTCAGGCTTCAAAATTGCGCCCGCTCGTGGAATGGCGACAAACTTTTACCCTTAAAAAATCTGCATAGGCGGCGTTTAAAAAAATTCTACGGGTTGCATGTTTAGAGGTACAGAGGAGGTGCAGGGCTAGAATTATTGCTCTCACTCTACAGATCGCGGCGATACCTCACATGTGTGGTTTGGACACCGTTTTCATATGCGGGCGCTACTCACGTATGCGTTCGCTTCTGCACGCGAGCTCGGCGGGATGGGGCACATTTACAATTTTTTTTTTCTTATTTATTTTACCTTTTATTTTTTATTTTTACACTGTTCTTTAAAAAAAAAAAAAAATGTATCACTTTTATTCCTATTACAAAGAATGTAAACACCCCTTGTAATAGAAAACAAGCATGACAGGACCTCTTAAAGATGAGATCTGGGGGGTCAAAAATACCTCACATCTCATATTTACACTAAAATGCAATAAAAAAAAATAAAAAAATTGTCATTTAAAAAAATTCCAAAAAAAAAATGGCCCTTTAAGAGCTATGGGTGGAAGTGACTTTTTGATGTCGCTTCCACCCTGCAATGGTATGGAGACGGGTGGGGAGCCATCTTCCCCTCACTCGTCTCCATGCCAAGGAAGGAGCAACATCCGATCGCCTCCGCCGCTGCCGACGGCTCCAGTAAGCGGCGGAGGGCACCGCAACGCGGTGGGAGGGGGGGCCCCTCTCCTGCCGCCGATAAAAGTGATCTCATGGCGAGTCCACCGCAGAGACCACTATTATCAGAATCCAGACCGCCGGCTGAAGAAGAGGATACCGGGGTTATGGTAGTTAGCTGCTGCCATAAGAATGATATTCCTCTTCAAAGTAAGGACGTATATGGGCGTGCGGCGGTCCGGAAGTGGTTAAAGTTTCATATGTTTATATTTTGCTTTCTCTGGTCCCCTCCCCCCCCCCCCCCCCCCCATCAACACGCATCCTTTTTCATGACATACTTTAATTTAAACCCAGTAAAATCATCACTGGGTCTCTGTGCTTCTCTATACAATGCAGGTAGATCGTGGCTGGTGGCAGGGGTGGGCAGTGTGTCTTACATGACTTCTTGTAAACTCTGCCTCGGTACCCTCAGCTCTGATGCATGCAGTGTGCTGGCACTACGGAGGAGGTATGCAAATCTTAACATGCCTGGATGGGTGGACGTCAGTTTGGAGGAGTTGGAATTCCTCAGCGTGTTTTATTTATATGCGGACCAGTCTGGGTAACACTCGGGGACAGTTAGGCTGCAGAGGAAAGAGCTAGATGACGTTGGACACGCTCCAGTCAGGAAATGACGTGGACTCTAACCTATCCGCAGACAGGATGATCTTTAGACTGAACATACGAAAAGATACAAAGTGACGTTGTTTATAAACGTTGACAACAAGAGATAGAGAGATACAAAGTAACATTGTTTATAAACATTGTTCAGATGGGAGAGAGATACAAAATAACATTGCTTGTAAAAACTGTTCAGGTGGAAGAAAGAGAGAGATTCAAAGTAACATTGTTTATAAACATTGGCCAGACAGGAGCTAGAGAGACAAAAATGAACATTGTTTATAAACATTGTACAGATAGAAGCTAGAGAGATACAAAGTATCAATGTTTATTGATCAGACAGGAAATAGAGATACAAAGTAACATTGTTTAAAGGCATTGATCAGACAGGGGATAGAGAGATACAAAGTAACATTGTTTATAAACATTGATCAGACAGGGGATAGAGAAATACAAAGTAACATTGTTTATAAACATTGTTCAGACAGGGGATACAAAGTATCATTGTTTATAAACATCGATCAGGCAGGGGATAGAGAGATACAAAGTAACATTGTTTATAAACATTGTTCAGACAGGAGATACAAAGTAACATTGTTTATAAATGTTTATCAGATGGGAGACAGATACAAAGTATAATTGTTTATAAACATTTTTCGGACAGAAAGTAGATAGGTACAAAGTAACATTGTTTATAAACTTTGTTCAGATGGAAGAAAGAAAGAATCAAAGTAACCATTTATAAACATTGTTCAGACCGGAGCTAGAGAGATACAAAGTAACATTGTTTATAAACATTGATAAGACAGGGGATAGAGAGATACAAAGTAACATTGTTTATAAACATTGATAAGACAGGGGATAGAGAGATGCAAAGTATCATTGTTTACAAACATTGATCAGACAGGAAATATAGATACAATGTAAAATTGTTTATAAACATTGATCAGACAGGAGATAGAGAGATACAAAGTAACATTTTTTTAATAAACATTTTTCAGACAGTAAATAGAGAGATTCAAAGTAACATTGTTTATAAACATTGATCAGACAGGAGATACAAAGTAACATTGTTTATAAATGTTGTTCAGATGGGAGACAGATACAAAGTATATTTGTTTATAAACATTTCTCACACAGGAGATAGGGAGCTACAAAGTAACATTGTTTATAAACTTTGTTCAGATGGAAGAAAGAAAGAATCAAAGTAACAGTTTATAGAGATAAAGAATGCCAAAAATTCAAAAACTATACAGGAGGGTTTGGACTCGTTATGTGAAAATAAAGAATTGGTCATCCGCCCTGCGGATAAGGGGGGGGGAATAGTGGTGTTAGATCGGAAGGATTATTTGACTGAAATGGGCAGAATCCTAGGTGACACTGATACATATACCCCTCTACCTGCTGACCCTATAAAGAGCTATACCAAAGAACTCCGTAAAATCATTTTGAAAGGTTTGAGATTGGGAATTCTGGGGGAGAAAGAGAGTCTTTATTTGATTCCAAGGGCTCCCAGAACTCCCATCATATATTACCTACCTAAGGTACATAAAAATCCTGTCTGCCCCCCGGGACGTCCCATCGTGAGTGGTATAGATTCCATCACGTCCCGGGTGGGCAGATATATAGATTTTTTTCTTCAGCCCCTTGTTCAGAAAATGCCCTCTTATATTAAGGATACACGCCATGTGCTTAACCTCCTCTCTAACATTACCATCAAACCAGGGATGTGGATGGTTAGTGCTGACGTGTCCTCCCTATATACCATTATTCCCCACGAAATGGGTTTAAATGCGGTAAAGGATGCCCTAAATAAAGGGTCGGGCCTTCCCTTGGAACAAATATCCTTTATTATGGAACTGCGTATTTTTGCAGCCTCCCACAATTATTTTTGGTTTGCCAACAAATTTTATCGTCAATGTCGTGGGGTGGCTATGGGGGCTAAATATGCCCCTAGCTTGGCAAATCTCTTTATGGCCAAGTGGGAGGAGGACGTCGTCTATGCCCACCGCAACCCCCATCTTGTCGTGTGGGCAAGGTATATAGACGACGTCCTCCTCCTATGGGATGGAGATGGCCAGGAGCTACAACAATTCCTGTCCTCTCTGAATGTCAATGACAGAGGTATACATTTAAATTTTGAGTCAAGTCAGACCCAGATTCATTTTCTGGACCTTACTTTGACCATAGATGAGAACCACCTGTTGACCTCCACCTTTTTTAAAGAAAGTGATCGGAATTCCTTCATTTCTTTGGAAAGCTGCCATTATAAACCCTGGCTTCAGGCTATCCCTAAAAGTCAATATATGAGAATACGTAGAAACTGCTCAGACCTTGAGAAATTTAAAGCACAGAGCAATATTCTTACTGAAAGATTTCTTGAAAAGGGCTACCCCAAAGAGAGCCTGCTACCAGCCTTGATGGAAGTGCAGGACATGAGTAGAGAGCTCCTATTGGTTGATAAGCCCAGACCTAGGGGAATAGACCAAAGTTTTGGGGTACCTTTCATTACTTCCTATTCTCTTCAACATAAGGAAATAAAGCAATTAGTCTCCAAACACTGGCACATTATCACCAATGATCGGGTGTTGAAAGAGACTTTACCATCTAGACCAAAGGTTGTCTTCAGAGGGGCCCCGTCACTGAGGAGCCAATTAGCCCCTGGAGTACTGGACCCCCCAACTGTCAAGACAACTTTTTTCGACCAACTGACGGGCTTTTATAAATGTAATAGGTGTCGAGTATGTTCTCTCAGCTCCTGTCACAATAGGAAGACCCAATCCTTTGTGTCTACAGTAACTGGGCGAACCCACCAAATCACCCCATTTATTACTTGCTCCACTATGGGGGTGGTTTACATGTTGCAGTGCCCCTGTGGCCTGCAATATGTGGGACGGACTAAACGCCCCCTTCAGGTGAGGCTTAATGAACACGTCACAAATATCCTAACGGGATTCAAAAATCATTCCGTGTCCAAGCATTACCGCCTGGTACACGACAGAAACCCTGCCAACACACTGTTTTTGGGTATTGATCCGTACCAACCCCACTGGCGAGGTAGTTCTATGGTGCGTGACATCTCCAAACTGGAGATGTCATGGGTCCATAGAATTAAGAGTTATACACCCCATGGACTCAATATAGACGTAGACGTCAATGCGTTTATTGACAACTCTTGATTTATAGGAATAAAACATACCAGATTACTATGTTTGAGGGCGAACAGGATATACTGGATGAATACATGTTCTTTTCATTCCTGACCTGTTTATGTTTTTGTCTATTTATACATCCTAGATGGGCTGGAGAAAGAACTATAGGATGTGTTTCCCTGATAGTAATGTTAGGAGGGACATACGCTACAGGAAGAATTACATATTATAATCTGGGTCATATAAGTCAATGGAGGTGTAGACACCAATGCGTCCATTGACAACTTTTGATATATAGGGGTGAATAGAACATACTAGATTGCTAATCTTGAGGGCGAATAGAATATACTAGATTAATATGTTTTCTTCATTCCTGACCTATTTGTGGTTATATCAACTTATACATCCTAGATGGGTTGGGAAACAACCATAGGATTTGTCTCCTTGTTAGTAATGTTAGGAGGGATTTTTGCCACTTGAGGAACGATATACTACAATTTGGGCCACATAAATTTATGCCAAATTGATTGTATACCTCTGCGGTTTTGCCATATTTTACGTTTGTGTAATTTTTAATATATTTTTTATAATTTTTACTATATTTTTTACAATATATAGTTTTTTGTATAAACTGCATGCTGATTAAGGAAAGACTATTGTAATATGAATGGTCACCTTTCCGTCGTTTTATTTATTTATTCTGTTAAGAGGCTGTTTGACCTTGTTAGGAATTCTAATTCTTCTATATTTCTATATAATCTTACTATGCTATATGTATTCATTTGCATTTTTTGTTCCTAATCTGTAATTTAAGGATGGTGATCCCACGGCACTTTTGATTGTCGATCGGATCCCATGCTTTTCAGTGCAACATAGGGATGCCCACACCTAAGATGGCGCCGTGTGTTTCCGTCTATGGAACTCAGGGCGAGGCTTGGTGTGGATATTTAACGTGGTGGCCCAGCATGCTTCCCGTTCCCCATTGAAAACGTCAGCGTGTGACGAAACGCGTCTGGGAGGGACGTGCTGACGTCGCCACGTGTGTCTTGTGAGGACGGGAGTGTGTATGAATGCCGGCCGGCTTCATTTTATGCTGTTTTTAACTTCCTTTGATGTAAGTGTTACTCTTTATATAATAAACCGGACTATACAGTGTTACACTATTGGTGCTTTTTCTACTTACCATATTCTGCTGAAGCTTGGGCACGACTGGCCAGGACTTATCCACATCGTTTCAGATTGGAGCCCATCGGTGCCTCAACCGATCTGCCTGTGTATGAGGATGTCTGGTAAGCGGAACATCCCCTAAACCTGTAGGTGTGATTTAACATACACGCTGGGTGTATCATCCTACCTATATGATTTGATATTTGGTAAGCAGCCTGTGCATGTGGTGTGCTGCATACAAGGGTTTTTTCTGGCTCTTCCCCTTTTTTTCTATTAGTGTGCTCAGATCACTTATAATTTTTTCTGTTAATAATTAATTTTTGGTGATTGGGTAAAGTTTTTTCTTTTTTTCTTTTTTCTTTTTTTCTTAAACCTGCCCAATTAGAGGGGTGTTATAAAGTGTCACTCTTCCTCACTTTTTTCATTGATGTGTATGATTATATGACATCCACTATCATCCGAGGTTGTAATATTACTTTTGGGTGATCCATGTTTTCTATGATCACATCGTTTTGAATGTTATAATTTTTTCTTTTTCACTTTCTTCACAAACTGGGTGTTTTTGTGTGGTAATAATCAACAGTATTACACCATATGTGTACTTCTCTTTTTTGGAAATTATTTTCATGAACCGGCTCATGTCACGAGGATGAAAATTGTGATCCATCCAAAGGTATCAGTCTAAAGGCCCAGGCTGGGTTTAAGCCATCCGCCTATAAGAGGCTTGCATCTGGTAAGCGCAAACACCTGCTGTTTCTCTTCGGTCCAATTGTCACCTTTTATTGGAAGAACCTCATAGAGACATACACAATAGATTCACCATCTTTATTGTTATATGGGCAGTATGTTTGGATTCCCAAGACTGTATCAACAATAGGCAATATTTACATTTCAGGATCTAAGGATTTTATCAACAATTCTTGTATCTAATTAGCGCGGTTTTTCCATATATTGTTTTGTTTTTGGTGTGCTTCACTTATAACCGCAGCTTTTGATATTTGTTTCTAAGCGCAGTTTTTTTTGTAATAATAGTTTATAAACATTGTTCAGACCGGAGCTAGAGAGATACAAAGTAACATTGTTTATAAACATTGATCAGACAGGAGATAGAGAGATACAAAGTATCATTGTTTAGAAACATTGATCAGACAGGGGATAGAGAGATACAAAGTAACATTGTTTATAAACATTGTTCAGACAGGGGATACAAAGTACCATTGTTTATAAACATTGATCAGGCAGGGGATAGAGAGATACAAAGTAACATTGTTTATAAACATTGTTCAGGCAGGAGATACAAAGTAACATTGTTTATAAATGTTTATCAGATGGGAGACAGATACAAAGTATAATTGTTTATAAACATTTTTCGGACAGAAAGTAGAGAGGTACAAAGTAACATTGTTTATAAACTTTGTTCAGATGGAAGAAAGAAAGAATCAAAGTAACCATTTATAAACATTGTTCAGACCGGAGCTAGAGAGATACAAAGTAACATTGTTTATAAACATTGATAAGACAGGGGATAGAGAGATGCAAAGTATCATTGTTTACAAACATTGATCAGACAGGAAATATAGATACAATGTAAAATTGTTTATAAACATTGATCAGACAGGAGATAGAGAGATACAAAGTAACATTTTTTTAATAAACATTTTTCAGACAGTAAATAGAGAGATTCAAAGTAACATTGTTTATAAACATTGATCAGACAGGAGATACAAAGTAACATTGTTTATAAATGTTGTTCAGATGGGAGACAGATACAAAGTATATTTGTTTATAAACATTTCTCACACAGGAGATAGGGAGCTACAAAGTAACATTGTTTATAAACTTTGTTCAGATGGAAGAAAGAAAGAATCAAAGTAACAGTTTATAAACATTGTTCAGACCGGAGCTAGAGAGATACAAAGTAACATTGTTTATAAACATTGATCAGACAGGAGATAGAGAGATACAAAGTATCATTGTTTAGAAACATTTTTCAGACAGTAAATAGAGAGATTCAAAGTAACATTGTTTATAAACATTGATCAGCCTCTGGCTCTAATCAGGTGCTTAAAAAAAAAAACCCTGGCCGCTGTAATTTATGTGCCTGGCGTCCTGAAAGGGGCCGGACGCATGAATAGGGGGTGGCCATGGATATGAATCCATCCATTATGCATATAGGGAGTGGCGTGGAGAGAGGGGGCGGAGTCCGTGCGCCCCTAATGGACGGGCCGCCACTGGTAATCCCTCTTTAGCCAGTCCTACTCTGCTCTGCCACTTGTGGACACAACGATGGGACAAACAGACACAAACTGGGGGAGAGCTACAAGGTTTAGGTCCTGCCAATGACCTGCAATACAATAGAAACAAGATATATACAGTACCTGTGCTCAGATCCCAATAGCTTGTCCATGCATATAATCTGGTCACATGATCAGGAGCTGGTCCTGCCAGTTTCTTGGCATTAGTTAATACTGAGAATTTGGGAACGCGCAGTGAGCACGCTCTCAGCACAGAAACATCTGATGCACGTGGGTGTTAAAGCTAATCTTCTTTGCCACTGCACATATACGTTACATATGGGTGGCAAGTAATGCCCCCCGAATGACGTCTGATTAGACGAAACGTGTGGGGGGGAGCCAATTGCTGATGTCATCCCGCTTTAACGTCAACACAGAAGTGTTTGGATCTGTCTTGCCCGCTTGCTTTTACCTAACATGCACATGGATGTTTAATTGATGTATAAGTGCAACACTTTTTTAATAAAGTGGTTTTATCTGATATTCTACACTACGTGGGGTGTTTTTTTTTTTATACCCTTTTTTTTGCCTTGAGCCGTATGCTGCAGCTGATCGAAGGTGGGAACCCGGATGACAGAGTTTATAAGCCTAAGTCACTGTTATAATTGTACTTGTAGGGCAACACTTTTTATTTAAAATGATGAAGCTATTGTCGAATAAATAGGGCGTACAGGTGTGAGAGCTGAACTAGTAAACGAGCATATATCTGGAATATATATATATATATATATATACTGTATATATATATATGTATCTCATAAAATTGGAAAATAATCAAAAAGTTAATTTATTTCAGTAATTCAATTAAAATAGTGAAAATCATATATATTATATAGATGCGTTACACACAGAGTGATACATTTCAAGCATTTCTTTCTTTTAATTTTGATGATTATGGCTTCCAGTTAATGAGAACCCAAAATTCTGTATCTCAGAAAATTAGAATATTACAGAAGACCAATAAAAAAAAAAGATTTTTAATAGAGAAATGTTGGCTTAGTGAGAAGTCTGTCCATGTACAGTATAGTAGGCACTCAATACTTGGTCGGGGCTCCTTTTGCAGGAATTACGGCATCAATGTGGCGTGGCATGGAGGGGATCAGCCTGTGGCACTGCTGAGGTGTTACGGAAGTCCAGGTTGCTTTGATAGCGGCCTTCAGCTCCTCTACATTGTTGGGTCTGATGTCTCTCGTCTTCCTCTTGACAATACCCCACAGATTCTCTATGGGGTTTAGGTCAGGCGAGTTTTCTGGCCAATCAAGCACAGCGATCCCATGATCATGTGACCAGGTATTGGTGGTTTTGGCAGTGTGGGAGGTGCCAAGTCCTGGTGGAAAATGAAATCAGCATCTCCATAAAGCTGGTCAGCAGAGGGAAGCATGAAGAGCTCTAGAGTTTCCTGGTAGAGGGCTGCGCTGACTTTGGACTTGATAAAACACGGAGGACCAACACCGGCAGATGACACGGCTCCCCAAATCATCACTGACTGTGGAAAATCTTGCATTTGGAATTGGAGATGAAGGTCCCGGAGTCTGAAGGAAGAGTGGAGAGGCACAGAATCCAAGTGGCACTTCATGCTGGACCTCATGCAACTTGGATTCTGTGCCTCTCCACTCTTCCTCCAGACTCCGGGACCTTCATTTCCAAATGAAATGAAACATTTTCCACAGTCAGTGATGATTTGGGGAGTCGTGTCATCTGCTGGTGTTGGTCCTCCGTGTTTTATCAAGTCCAAAGTCAGCGCAGCCCTCTACCAGGGAATTCTAGAGCTCTTCATGCTTCCCTCTGCTGACCAGCTTTATGGAGATGCTGATTTCATTTTCCAGCAGGACTTGGCACCTCCCACACTGCCGAAACTACCAATACCTGATCACATGATCATGGGATCGCTGTGCTTGATTGGCCAGCAAACTCGCCTGACCTAAACCCCATAGAGAGTCTGTGGGGTATTGTCAAGAGGAAGATGAGAGGCACCAGACCCAACAATGCAGACGAGGTGAAGGCCGCTATCAAAGCAACCTGGACTTCCATAACACCTCAGCAGTGCCACAGGCTGATCTCCTCCATGCCACGCCGCATTGATGCCGTAATTCCTGCAAAAGGAGCCCCGACCAAGTATTGAGTGCCTACTATACTGTACATGGACATACCTTTCACTAAGCCAACATTTCTCTATTAAAAAAACATTTTTTTTATTGGTCTTCTGTCAAATTAAATTTTTCTGAGATACTAAATTTTGAGGTGTCACTAACTGGAAGCCATAATCATCAAAATGAAAAGAAAGAAATGCTTGAAATGTATCACTCTGTGTGTAATACATCTATATAATATATATGAGTTTCACTCGTTTAATTTAATTACTGAAATAAATTACTCTTTTTGATGATATTAGAATTAAAATATTAAAATTTAAAAAATTAAAATATTTTATGAGATGCACCTGTGTGTGTATATATATATACACTACCGTTCAAAAGTTTGGGGTCACCCAAACAATTTTGTGTTTTCCATGAAAAGTCACACTTATTTACCACCATACGTTGTGAAATGAATAGAAAATAGAGTCAAGACATTGACAAGGTTAGAAATAATGATTTGTATTTGAAATAACATTGTTTTTACATCAAACTTTGCTTTCATCAAAGAATCCTCCTTTTGCAGCAATTACAGCATTGCACACCTTTGGCATTCTAGCTGTTAATTTATTGAGGTAAGCTGGAGAAATTGCACCCCACGCTTCTAGAAGCAGCTCCCACAAGTTGGATTGGTTGGATGGGCACTTCTGGCGTACCATACGGTCAAGCTGCTCCCACAACAGCTCAATGGGGTTCAGATCTGGTGACTGTGCTGGCCACTCCATTACCGATAGAATACCAGCTGCCTGCTTCTGCTGTAAATAGTTCTTGCACAATTTGGAGGTGTGTTTAGGGTCATTGTCCTGTTGTAGGATGAAATTGGCTCCAATCAAGCGCTGTCCACTGGGTATGGCATGGCGTTGCAAAATGGAGTGATAGCCTTCCTTATTCAGAATCCCTTTTACCCTGTACAAAGCTCCCACCTTACCAGCACCAAAGCAACCCCAGACCATCACATTACCTCCACCATGCTTAACAGATGGCGTCAGGCATTCTTCCAGCATCTTTTCATTTGTTCTGCGTCTCACAAACGTTCTTCTTTGTGATCCAAACACCTCAAACTTGGATTCATCCGTCCACAACACTTTTTTCCAGTCTTCCTCTGTCCAATGTCTGTGTTCTTTTGCCCACCTTAATCTTTTTCTTTTATTGGCCAGTCTCAGATATGGCTTTTTCTTTGCCACTCTGCCCTGAAGCCCAAAATCCCGCAGCCGCCTCTTCACTGTAGATGTTGACACTGGTGTTTTGCGGGTACTATTTAATGAAGATGCCAGTTGGGGACCTGTGAGGCGTCTGTTTCTCAAACTAGAGACTCTAATGTGCTTATCTTCTTGCTTAGTTGTGCAACGCGGCCTCCCACTTCTTTTTCTACTCTGGTTAGAGCCTGTTTGTGCTGTCCTCTGAAGGGAGTAGTACACACCGTTGTAGGAAATCTTCAATTTCTTTGCAATTTCTCGCATGGAATAGCCTTCATTTCTAAGAACAAGAATAGACTGTCGAGTTTCAGATAAAAGTTCTCTTTTTCTGGCCATTTTGAGCGTTTAATTGACCCCACAAATGTGATGCTCCAGAAACTCAATCTGCTCACAGGAAGGTCAGTTTTGTAGCTTCTGGAAGGAGCTAGACTGTTTTTAGATGTGTGAACATGATTGCACAAGGGTTTTCTAATCATCAATTAGCCTTCTGAGCCAATGAGCAAACACATTGTACCATTAGAACACTGGAGTGATAGTTGCTGGAAATGGGCCTCTATACACCTATGTAGATATTGCACCAAAAACTAGACATTTGCAGTTAGAATAGTCATTTACCACATTAGCAATGTATAGAGTATATTTGTTTAAAGTTAGGACTAGTTTAAAGTTAGCTTCATTTAAAAGTACAGTGCTTTTCCTTCAAAAATAAGGACATTTCAATGTGACCCCAAACTTTTGAACGGTAGTGTATATATATATAATATATATATATACTAAATAATAGAGACATTTATTGGCAGTAGAGCCTTGAATACCTCTAAGGCGTCTCACCCTGTAAGACCTCTCTCTTAGAAGAGATTGGTTGATCTTCACAAATGAACAAATTGTTACATTAAAGTAACTTTGGAAAGTGAAGAGGATTTCAGAAAAGAGGAGGATACTTTTCCTGTGAGTCTTACAATCCCTGCAAATCTTATTAGGGTTTTTATTTTATTTTTTTCCATAAGACATCATCAGATCTTGAAGTGACCCAGATAATTTCCGGCCAGGATCTCTGCCCTTTTCCTCGCCTTCTTGCATCGCTGATCAGATTTAAGGTTCAGCGGATGTGAATTATTTGCAGATTTCAATCAATTCAGTGACTTTTTCCTTTGAGGAAGCCGAAAGAACTCCTGGATGGCTTCTGTATTATGAAGCACAATGCCCTGACCCAGATCTCCTTCTCCTGCTCCCTCTGGCGCTGTTTTATCTGTGTCGTTCCTCTCCTGAGTTCATTGCCGTACGGTGCCGATACATCGCCGACAAGGCGGGGCTTGTTAATGGGCTAGAATGACAGAGGACACCACTTTTCATTTTTTTTTTCTTTGTGATTAGTTTAACCGCTTGCTGCCTGATAACAGTACATTTGCTGCTAACGGGCGGTACAGCCAGGCACGGCAACGTACGGGTACCTTGAGTTCCACTTCCTGGTTTTCGGGCGCGTGTGCTGTCATTGGATACAACACGAGTTTGTCAGCAGCTTACAGCCAATCATTGTGGCTGTATACCTGCTGATCGTCTGTGGCCAGTCACAGCACCGAGTTCTGTGTTTACAAACACACAGAACACAGAACAGCGATCTGGCTGTTTCTTCTCCCTGAATTCAACTCCAAATTCAGGGAGAAAAGACAGCCAGATCCTGTGAGTAAAAGCAGCACGCATACACTTGTTAGGCACTCAGGTAACCCCTTGATTGCCCTTCTGATCACCCCTGTCATCCATTAGTGTCATTAGAACAGTGTACCAGTGGCGGCTGGTGGTATATTTTTTGAGGGGGGTGGCAAACAATGCACCCACAGCCACCAAACTCCCCCCAGGTTGGTCATTAGCCCCACACCTACCCCATCTACCCTGTTTCCCTGAAAATAAGACCTAGTGTGATTGTCGGTGATGGCTGCAATATAAGCCCTACCCCCCAAATAAGCCCTAGTTAAAGTCCTTGTAGGTCTTATTTTCAGGGTAGGGCTTATTTGGGAGGTAGGGCTTATATTGCAGCCATCACTGACAATCACGCTAGGTCTTATTTTCGGGGAAACAGGGTAGGTCACCAACAGCGTTTCCTCCGGGCGTTGGCTTCCCCTGCGTCTCCTCCTCCTCGGCATCATGGTGGCTTTTGTCGTGCGTCTCCTCCCTCCTCCTCCTAGGCGGCCAATAGGACCGCTTCTCCAATAGGACCGCTTCTCCTCTCGGCCAATCGGATGATGGGTCTCAGGACCCGCTTCATGATTGGTCAGGAGGAGAATCAGGAAGACAGTAGCGAATAATCATTTGCTATTGCCACACAAGTGGGTGGGCATAGTGCTCTGCGCCCTCTGCCCACCCTTTTTTGAAGCCAATTAGAGCCTCTGGTTCTGATCATGTGCGTCTAAAAAAAAAAGAAAAATGAATTTATGCATCCGGCGCCCTGCATTTAGAGTAGGGGCTGGGCCCATGGATTAGGGGGGTGGCACAGCAGGTGTGCAGACCCAGGAACTCAGCACAGGGATGGTGGGAACCCCTCAAAATGGGCACAGCAGGTGTACAGACCCGGGAACTCAGCACAGGGATGGTGGGAACCCCTCAAAATGGGCACAGCGGGTGTACAGACCCGGGAACTCAGCACAGGGATGGTGGGAAGCCCTCATAATGGGCACATCAGGTGTACAGACCCGGGAACTCGGCACAGGGATGGTGGGAAGTCCTCATAATGGGCACAGGTGTATAGAGCTGGGAACTTGGCACAGGGGTGGTGGGAACCGATCATAGTGAGACCAGCAGGTGTACATACATGGGAACTCAGCACAGGGATGGTGGGAACCCCTCAAAATGGGCACAGCGGGTGTGCAGGCCTTCAAACTCAGCACAAGGATGATGGGAACCCGTCATAATGAGTACAGCGGGTGTACAGACCTGGAAATTTGGCACAGGGATGGAGGGAACACCTCATAATGGGGCACAGCAGGTGTACAGACCCAGGAACTCAGCACAGGGATGATGGGAACCCCTCATATTGGGCACAGGGATGGTGGGAACCCCTCATAATGGGTACAGCAGGTGTGAAGACCTGGTACTCAAAAAAAATCCTTAAGAAAAAGAAGATACTGTGTAATGGGGCTTTAACTCAGGGTGCAACCACCCCTCCTCCTTTAAAATTTCCATCAGGCCTGAACCAGAAAAAACAAAAAAACCCCTGTGCTCCCACACACATTATTTCCAGGCCGGCAGATGATGGGCTCTATTTCCCCTCCTTAACCATCGCAGGAAAGTGGACTAAAAATAACAATCGATTTTGTGATTTCAGTGGTAGCAATTAATAACCACCTATCACGTTCCCATCGGAGGGGGGATCTCACTTATTGCCGATTTCCAGGCCGGCTCTCAGAATGGTGTCTGGGAATGCTGCGCGGTAGTTCAGCGGTAAACAAGGCCGACATCCACAATGATAACGCTTAGTATTCTTTTGCTGTTTGTAGCAGGCTGATGAACCATTCTTTTCTTTTCTTTTTTTTTTTCCTCTCCGCTGACTCTGTCTCCTCCTGCTGTGCCAAAAACGCACCGCTGACAACATCATTGTACCGGCGGAGCTCTAATCCTCTTCTATTATGATAAATTTTAGCAATAAAGCCGCCTTTTTTTGACGCTGAATCATAGTTTAGCGCTGACAGAGAAAAGGAATCGGGCCGCCAGCTGAAAGGGGATCTGATAAGTGTATGCAAAGGAACGCGCGGATCCAGTGTTGGGAGCAGAAGAATGATGTCCCCCCCCCGTCCTCGATTTTTCACCCGGCTCCCGCGATGACACCGCGACGCCCGCGTGATACAGAGGTTTGCGTCTGTGCACACAAATGCCATTTAGTATCCGCCTTGTTGCAGGGGCTCCGGCGATTTGTCTGGTGAGCGATTCCGGGCCCACTTGAATGGCCGGTCGCCCGCCGCTCAAGTAGGCCCAGAATCGCTCTCACCAGATAAATCATCACGATTAGGGCAAACAATTACCGATCAATATTATTCTGAGCTGACAATATACGACATATGTTTAAAATGTAACAAAAGCAGGAAGAAATATCTTTCTCTGATGATATATTATGTCACAGTGATAACCAATAATGAACCAATAGCATTACAGTGTATGATGTTACCCTATTATTATTTTTTCTATGTGTATTTAATAAAGCAAAGTCTCTATTATTTTCATGTGCTTCTTCTACCTGAAGTACCTGGCTGATCCTGCAGGTCACCTATATTTCTTGTTCCAAACTGACCACACAAAGCTCAAAGCACAAACCCCCTACCAATCACAGCCTGCCTATTGAACACACCCTCTGACCAATCATACCCTGCCTCTGGCACACACCAAATGACCAATCACAACCTGCCTCTTGAACACACTGTTTGACCAATCATACCCTGTATCTGGCACACACCCAATGACCAATCACAACCTGCCTCTTGAACACAGCCCCTGACCAATCCCAGCCTGCCTCTTGAAAACACCCCCCTGACCAATCCCAGCCTGCCTCTTGAAAACACCCCCCTGACCAATCACAGGCTGCCTCTGCCACACACCCCCTCCCAATCATACCCTGCCTCTTGAACACACCCCCTGACCAACCACAGCCTGCCTCCTGCCTCTTGAACACATCCCTGACCAAATACAGCCTGCCTCGGGCACACACCATCTTCCAATCACAGCCCGCCTTCTGAATACACCCCCTGACCAATTACAGCCTGCCTCTTGAATACAGTCCCTAACCAATCATAGCCTGCCTCTTATAAACACCCCCTGACCAATCACAGCCTTCCTCTTGAACAGCCCCCATGATCGATCACAGCCTGCCTCTACCACACACCCCCTCCCCATCACAGACTGCCTCTTGAACACACCCCCTGACCAATCACAGCCTGCCTCTTGAACACACCCCCTGACCAATCACAGCCCGCCTCCTGAACACACCCCCTGACCAATTACAGCCTGCTTCTTGAACACATCCTTGACCAATCACAGCCTTCCTCTGGCACACACCATCTCTCAATCACAGCCTGCCCCCTGAACACCCCCCCCTGACCAATCACAGCCTGCCTCTTGAATACACCCCCTAACCAATCACAACCTGGGTCTTGAAAACACCCCCTGACCAATTACAGCCTTTCTTTTGAACACATCCCTCACCAATCACAGCCTTCCTTTGGTACACACCCCTCCGAACCACAGCCTTCCTCCTGAACACACCTCCTGACCAATCACAACCTGCCTCTTGAACACATCCCTGAGCAATCACAACCTGCCTCTGATGCACACCCCCTCCCAATCACAGCCTGCCTCTTGAACACAGCCCCTGACCAATCACAGCCTTCTCTTGAAAACACCCCCCCCAATCAATCTGCTCCTTGAACACATCCCCCTGACCAATCACAGCCTGCCTATGTCATACACCCCCTCCCAATCACAGCCTGCTTCTTGAACACACCGCCTGACCAAACATAGCCTGGTCCCCCTGACCAATCACGGCCTGCTTCTGGCACACACCCCCTCCCAATCACAGTCTGCCCTTTGAAAACACCCCCTGCTCAAGTATAGCCTGCTTTCAGCTGAACAGACAATGAAATACAGGCACTGTGTGCGTCTGCACAGTGTCCTGTAACACCACCACCACTCCACTATCAGGATGAAGAGATGCAGAACTTGTTAAGCCTCCAGGGTGTGTGTGCATTCCCGACTGCCTGCTGTCAGATGGAAGAGATCGGCTGGCTATGTGTGCCCCTGCCTTGCTTCCTGGGCTTGGCCCTCCCACCGGCAGGCCCATAACAACCATGGTCGGTGCCGTTGGGTAGGCCAGTGCCTTCCTCTTGCTGACCCAGGCCAGAAACGATGTGTAAAATATCACTTCTGGGTCCCCATGTCACTTTCTGCATTTCATCAGCTTCACCGGAGGGCGGGGGGAGGCATCAGAATTCTTTTATTTATTTATTTAATTTTTTTGGTGATTCTTTTATTTTATTTTTATTTTTATCATTTTTGGTGCCGTGACTCGGATTCTATTAGACCCCTCCCTGATGTCTCATTAAAGAGAAACCGGTCACCAAAAAAAATAAATAAAAATCATTACATATGGGATTGTTTGTCCCTACGTAAAGAAAATTAAAAAAATTAAATTGTAAAAAAAAAAAATGTAATCACCCCCACCAAAAAAAATTAAAAAAATAAAACGTTGAGCCCTCCCTTACCCTTACATACTCATATTTATGAATGTAAAATCAGAAAAGCAGATGTGCCTATGTATGAAAATGTCAATTGCTCCAACTCCTCAATGCTGGAAAGGAGCTATAATTGTGATTAAAAAATAAATAAAATATGAGATGATACATAATATCATCACACTTACCGTAATGCTTATTTATGACACATTTCCAGTATTTTGCCCAATATATTGTTTACATTGTAGCTAAAAGACATTCTTCCGCATGTATGCTGGATGGTTCTGTGAGCATTACATCGTCTCCTCTCAAACGTTTTTCAAAATTTCCATTTTACAACCATAACTCACCTGAATGCAAATACTTTCTAAATTGGTATGAATAAATTCAATTTATCCCTTTTATGATTTAATTGTTCATCAGTACAATATATATATAAAAAAAAAAATTCTAGGTGGTCTATTTTGCAGTTCCAATCTAGGAAAATTAATTAGGCAACAAAATAAATTAAAAATATTTAAAATTGAATCTTCTAAAAAAAAATAAAAAAAATGGATACAGTAAATTAAAATTTAGCCCGCCCAATTTTCTAAATTTTCAAGAAATTCAAATCCTATAAAAAGTCTAAAACGGAAATATTGCTTTGTGTTATGGAATAAGTATGATTTATGCCGCGTACACACGAGCGGACTTTTCGACCGGACTGGTCCGACGGATTCGACCGTGTGTGGGCTTCAGCGGACCTGCAGTGGACTTTTTCGGTCGAAAATCTGACGGACTTTAGATTTGGAACATGTTTCAAATTTTTACGTCGGAACTCCGCCGGACCGAGTTCCTATCGAAAAGTCCGCTCGTCTGTAGGCTAGTCCGACGGACGAAAAGCGGCGCTAGGGCAGCTATTGGCTACTGGCTATCAACTTCCTTATTTTAGTCCGGTCGTACGTCATCACGTACGAATGCGTTGGACTTTGGTGTGATCGTGTGTAGGCAAGTCCGTTCGTTGGGAAAGACCGTTGGAAGTCCGCCGAAAGTCCGGTCGAAAAGTCCGCTCGTGTGTACGTGGCATTATTCCTGATCCATGTTGTATTTAACCACTTCAGCCCCGGAAGATTTGGCTGCTCAATGACCGGGCTATTTTTTTGCGATTCGGCGCTGCGTCGCTTTAACTGACAATTGCGCCCTCGTGCGACGTTAAACCCAAACAAAATTGACGTCCTTTTTTTCCCCACAAATAGAGCTTTCTTTTGGTCGTATTTGATCATCTCTGCGTTTTTTATTTTTTGCGTGAAGAGCGACAATTTTGAAAAAAACACAATGATCTTTTACGTTTTGCTATAATAAATATCCCACATTTTTATCAAAAAAACAAATATTTTTCTCAGTTTAGGCTGATACTGTATGTATTCTTCTACATATTTTTGGTAAAAAAAAAGGCAATAAGCGTTTATTGATTGGTTTGCGCAAAAGTTATAGCGTCTACAAAATAGGGGATAGATTTATGGCATTTTAAATATTTTTTTTTTTTTTTTACTAGTAATGGCGGCGATCTGCGATTTTTATCAGGACTGCGGCATTGCGGCGGACACATCGGACACTTTTGACACATTTTTGAAACCGTTGACAATTACACAGCGATCAGTGCTATAAAAATGCACTGAGTACTGTATAAATGTCACTGGCAGGGAAGGGGTTAACACTAGGGGGCGATCAAGGGGTTAATTGTGTTCCCTAGTGTGTGTTCTAACTGTGGGGGGAGGGGACTGACTAGGAGGAGAGAGAGATCAGTGTTACTTAGTAGGAACACACGATCTGTCTCCTCTCCCCTGAAATAACCGGGATCTGTGTGTGTTTTTTAACCACTTAAGCCCCGGAAGGATTTGCCCCTTAAAGTGGAGTTCCACCCAAAAGTGGAACTTCCACTAATCAGATTCCTCCCCCCCTCCGGTGACACAGTTGGCACCTTTCAGGGGGGAGGGGGGTACAGATACCTGTATATTACAGGTATCTGTACCCACTTCCGGCATAAATAGCCGCAGAATCTGCGGTTATTTACGCCACTTCCTGCTCCCGCCCGCTGCCTGCTGGGAAACACACGGGTCCCAGAGGCAGCAGGGAGCATTGTTATTGCACGGCGCGACTCGCGCATGCGCAGTAGGGAACCGGGAAGTGAAGCCGCACGGCTTCATTTCCTGATTCCCTTACCGAAGATGGAGGCGGCAGCACCCGAGGACGGGGAGACGCTTCGGCCTCGGGTGCCGACATCGCGGGCGCCCTGGACAGGTAAGTGTCCATGTTTTAAAAGTCAGCAGCTGCAGTATTTGTAGCTGCTGACTTTTAAAATTTTTTCTTTCGGCGGCGCCCCGCTTTAATGACCAGGCCATTTTTTGCAATACGGCACTGCGTCGCTTTAACTGACAATTGCGCGGTCGTGCCATGTTGTACCCAAACAAAATTTATGTCATTCTTTTCCCCACAAATAGAGCTTTCTTTTGGCGGTATTTGATCACCTCTGCGGTCTTTATTTTTTGCGCTATAAACAAAAAAAGGCTGACAATTTTGAAAAAAAAAACACAATATATTGTACTTTTTGCTATAATAAATATCCAAAAAAACGAATTTCTTCATCAGTTTAGGCCGATATATATTCTTCTACATATTTTTGGTAAAAAAAATCACAATAAGCGTATATTGATTGGTTTGCGCAAAAGTTATAGCGTCTACAAAATAAGGGATAGATTTATGGCATTTTTACTATTATTTTTTTTTTTACTAAAAAAATGGCAATTTAATGGCAGCGATCTGCATTTTTTAATCGAAACTGCGACATTGCGGCGGACAGATCGGACACTTTGGACACTTTTTTGGGACCAGTGACATTTATACAGCTATACAGAGCTAAAAATAGCTACTGATTACTGTATAAATGTCACTAGCAGGGAAGGGGTTAACACTAGGGGGCGATCAAGGGGTTAAATGTGTTCCCTCACTGTGTGTTCTAACTGTGAGGGGGATGGGACTGACTGGGGGAGGAGACATATCGCTGTTCCTACTTAGTAGGAACACACAATCTGTCTCTACTCCCCTGACAGAACCGGGATTTGTGTGTTCACACACACAGATCCCCGTTCTGGCTCTGTCAGGAGCGATCACAGGTTCCTGGCGCCCGGGGACACACTGCGGGCATGCACGCGTGCCTGCCATATGTGCCCCGTCGCCTCGTGCTCGCGAGCAGAAGCAAACGCATACGTAGGTCGCGCCGCCATATGTAAATAATGTTTGGACCACACATGTGAGGTATCGCCAGGAACGTTAGAGCGAGAGCGATAATTCTAGCACTAGACCTCCTCTGTAACTCTAAACCGGTAACCTGTAACAATTTTTAAAGCACCGCCTATGGAGATTTTTAAGTAACGCAGCTTTTTGCGCCATTCCACGAATGTGCGCAATTCTAAAGCATGGCATGTTTGGTATCTTTTTACTTGGCGTAACATCATCTTTTATATTTTACATAAAAAGTGGATTATCTATGGTGTTTTTTTGCATTAAGATTCATTAAAGTGTATTTTTTCCCCAAAAAATCGCGATTGAAAAATTGTTGCGCCAATGCCGTGTGACATAAAAAATTACAACGACCGCCATTTTATTTTCTAGGGTCTTTGCTATATATAAGAAAAAAAATATTCAGAACCCCCAAACATTTTATACTATTATATTATTCAGTAGCGTAGGCTGGCTGTTTTTACGTTTTTTCTTCTGCTTATGTTCACATTTTGTACATATTTTGATGCGCGGCGGATTCGGCGTCTTCCTTGGAGAACTTGATGATGCTCGGCGCAGACTTGAGACATAAACAAACCCCCGGAAAGGGCGCCTTTTAGATGTGTGACTTTTCATGCTCTGGTCTTTTTAGCCGTGTGAAATTGGAGATGTGACCCTTAATATCAGATTCCTCACAACTTTTCTTTTGGACTTCTAGAAAATGTCAGGAGTCTGGTAGAAACAGCCGAAAGGTTTTAGAAGCAAAAACTCAGCTAAAAACAATTTGCAGCTAAACTGGTCGCATCGGATGATTCTTAAGGCAGCATCAGATGAAGAACAAATCCTTACATAAAATCTGCCAATTATTATATAACTTACCCATAGACATGGCTCCCAACTGTCCCGGATTTCGAGGGACTGTCCCGGATTTTGAGGGACTGTCCCGGGTTTGGAACAAAGCCCCCCTGTACCTCTTCCCTCCTCATTTTTTCCTCATGTTGGTCCGATCTATATAGTTGTATATAAAATGCACTTTTTATCTTTCAGAAAGTGTTTCCCAGAGCTAAATCTTTCACCCAATTTCTAAATTGTTGCATTTAAAAATTCCAAAAACCAATATAATGGAATAGTAGAGGTAAAAAAAAAAGCACTTGTGGGTTTAACTAATCTTCTTCTTTTTTTTTTTTTATTTTGTACAATTTTTTTTTGTACAATTTGCCTTTAAGAGGGCTTGGCAGGGGGTGTGTCCTATACCTACATGAAAAAAGGGGGAAAGGCGGGAAATTGTATATGTTATATAAAACATGATAAAAAATTCCATATAAATTGGTACATGGGTCAAAAAAATTCATCTGTATTACATATATCTATATTACATTGGTATAACACATTGCATGTACAGAGGCTCTACGCGTTTCGTGGAGTATTTATATCCACCCTTCAGGAGCAACAATGTGTGTTAACTGAAATAAAACATAATAAGTTTCAAGGTCAATGCTTATGAAAAATATAAAAAAATATAAAAAATGTGTATAACTTGAATGAACCCTGGTTATAAAAATACTCACAACTACCGTGCAGTAAGAGTGCAATAGTGAGAGCTGGTGACCTATACCTACATAGTTCTCATCTCAAAAAGTTGGGAGGCGTGCCCATAGACATCAGATGGTGATGGGACAAGCGGGAACACACCCACTGCCAAAAAAAGTTTATTACAAAAGATATAAAATATATATAAAGTTGGCATAATTTAGGTGCACCCATCTAGAAAGTAGGGGGACAAATGCAGGCCATGGGGGCGGAGTTAATGTGGTGGCAAAGACTGAAGTTTTTTTTTCTACCTTCAATGCATTCTATGCATCAGCCACCCCCCCCCCCACCCCAATACTCAGTGCCAGGACAAGGTCATCTAGAGCCCAGGGCAAACATACTAAACTGCACCCCACCAAGATATATAAGCATTATTTGTCAGAAAAAATCCCCCCCACAAAAAATGTAGCACTAATCTGCATGTTTAACCCCTAAGCAAAAATCCCCCCTCCTCCCAGTACAAATCTCCCCTGCCAGCACTAATCTTTGCCCCCATCCCCCCTCTAAGTTAAAATACCCCCCCCCAAAAAAAATCACCCCCCCAGCCCAAATCCTCTACCCCTCAAATGTACCCTCCAAGCACAAATCCCCCCAATCCCCCCTCCTGGCACAAATCCCCTTCCCTAAATTTTCTCTCCTAGAACAAATTCCCCCAATCATCCCTGCTAGCATAAATGCCCCCCCCCCCCCAAAAAAAAAATTCCCTCCTAGCACAAGTTGCCTCCCCTCCTCTACCATAATACCTGTTCTAGCAAAAAAAAACAAATCCACCCTCCTAGCACAAATCCTCTTCCCCCATCCCTCCCAACACAAATCAGTCCGAAAATCACTATTCCTAACACACACCCCTATTTTCCCCTTCTAAAACAATTCCTACCCCCTGCCACCCCCTACATTTCCCCTCCTAGCATAGATGCCCCCCGATCATCCCTGCTAGCACAAATCCCCCCCCCCCACCAAATATCCCCCCCAACACAATTTCCATCCCTCTTTTACCTTATCACCTCTTTTAGCACAAACACCCAAATCCCCCCTCCTAGCACAAATCCTCTCCCCTCATCCCCCCCACAAATCCCCCAAAAATCACCATTCCTAACACACACCCCTAATTTCCCCCCATCCTAGAACAGTTTGTATCCTCTGCCACCCTTCAAAGTCCCCCTCCCAACACAAATCTCCCCATTCTCCTGGAGGTGCCCCCCACCCCACCTCACATGATACTACAGTGACCAGAGCAGCCGCCACTTGTCCCGGCCCTGCCACTACTTACCTGAGCAGCCTCTCAATCCAGCGATGCTCCTCCCTCCTCATTGAGACAGTAGCGGGAGCCATTGTCAATCACAGCCAGTGAGCCAATGAGGAGAGAGAGAGAGAGGGTGGGGCCGAGCCACGGCTCCATGTCTGAATGGACACAAAGAGCAGTGGTCCCGGAGCGCGCCTGCATGGGGCCCCCCATTGCAAGCTGCTTGCTCTGGGGGCACTTGACAGGAAGGAAGGGCCAGGAGCGCTGGCGGGGGACCCGAGAAGAGGAGGATCGGGGCTGCCCTGTGCAAAACCATTACAATACAGGTAAGTATGACATGTTTGTTATTTAGAAAAAATAAAAATATTGCTTTAAGAGTGTCCCAGGATCTGGGGCCATAATATTGGTAGGTATGAAAGTGGCCATTTCACCACACATTCCACAGACGTGGTTTATCATTGTCACCATCAGGAAACCCACCCCTAGAGATGCCATGCAGTCTTCGCTGGAGTCCATGTAGACAGGAAGCGGCTGAATAGAAGCTGCAGGAGATCAGAAGCACTGAGTTGCAACAAAGAATTAAAAAAAAAATAGTATTTTTACCACTTGCTGTGCGGGGCAATTTTTTTAACTGTTCACATACGTGTTACACAGGTCAGCAGGGGGTGCTCAAAAATGAGGAACTTCACCGCTACGTATGGGTATGTTGCAGTGCCTGACTGTGACACCCTCTAGCACAGAGCTCCCAACTGTTCTGGATTTTGAGGCACTGTCCCGGATTTCGAGGGACTGTCCCGGATTTCGAGGCACTGTCCCGGATTTCGAGGAACTGTCCCGGATTACGCGGGACTGTCCCTGATTTGGAACAAAGTCCCTCTGTCCCTCTTTCCTCCTCATTTGTCCCTCATTTCGGTCTGATCTATATAGTTGTATATGAAATGCATTTGTTATTTTTCAAAAAGTGTTTCCCAGTGCTAAACCTTTCATCCAATTCCTAAATTGCTACATTTGTAAAAAAAAAAAAGAGCACTTGTGGGTTTATTTAATTTTTTTGTAGAATTCTCCTTTAAGGGGGCGTGGCAGGGGGTGTGTCCTATGCCTACACACTTTTGCTAATAGGTGTCCCTCATTCCCATCTCAAAAAGTTGGGAGGTGTGCTAGCAGTAAATGTACTGTTAGCAGCAGTGGCAGCTGGTGCTCAATATTTTGGGGGGGGCAAACAAACCCCCCCTCACTCGCACTGCCGCCACCCCCATACCCTCCCCTCACGGGAGACGGACGGGAAGACGGCCTTACCTTGGGAGATGATGAGGATCGAGGACGAGAGGTAGGACTGCTGCTCCTCACTGCAGCCGAGAGAAGAGCCGGGCTTCTCCTCCCGGCCAAACAGGAAGTGGATCCTGAGACCCAATTGGTCGGGAGTCCTAAGACTCCCTGGCCAATCGGGTCTCAGGGCCCTCTTCCTGATTGGCCGGAAGGAGAATCAGGAAGACAATAGCGAATATCAATTTGTTATCCTCACACAACTGGGTGCGCTCAGGGCGCAGTGCTCTGCGCCCGAACCCACCCTTTTTATGAGCCAATTAGAGCCTCTGGCTCTTATCATATGCTTCCAAAAAAAAAAACCCATTCGAATCCATGCGTCCGGCACCCTGCATGTAGATTAGGGGCTGGGCGCATGGATTAGTGGGGGCGCCCCTTTTGAACAGGTCCCCATTCGTTAGCAGGTGGCAAATGGTTAAGGGGACATCAGGAGTCTAATAGACCCCTGCCCTCCAAATCAGCTAACCAAACATGGATTGTTCTTTGCATAGGTGTGCCCAGCCTATTGCATTAGGGTGTGCACCCTAAAGCTCATATGCATGTGTGTGCATGTGTATACATATTGACAGTATCAGTAGAGCAATGGACGGTGCCAGTAGTTTTTAATACTTTTATTATTTTTTACAATTTTCTTTTTATATTACAATTTATTTAGAAGCTCCGTTGGGTTTGGTGATCAGGGGTCTAAACAGGGGGAATCTGTACCACACAGGGTGATTAGGGTGTGCCCAGGCACACCTGGCACATCCTGTGCGCATGCCTATGGTGCTAAGGGGCCAAGCTCAACCACTGAAAAACAACCCCACACCATAATCCCTCCTCCACCAAATGATTTGAACCAGTGCACAAAGCAAGGTCCATGAAGACATGGATGAGCGAGTTTAGTGTGGAGGAACTTGACTGGCCTGCACCTGACCTCAACCCGACAGAACACCTTTGGGATGAATTCGAGCGGAGACTGTGAGCCAGGCCTTCTCGTCCAACATCAGTGCCTGACCTCACAAATGCTCTTCTGGAAGAATGGTCAAACATTCCCATAGACACACTCCTAAACCTTGTGGGTGGCCTTCCCAGAAGAGTTGAAGCTGTTATAGCTGCAAAGGGTGGCCCAACTCAATATTGAACCCTACGGACTAAGACTGGGATGCCATTAAAGTTCATGTGTGTGTAAAGGCCGGCGTCACAATACTTTTGACAACATAGTATACAAATACTCCTCGTTTAACGACTTACCTGTTTAACGACCACTCAGATGATGGGCACTGATAGGTGGCACTGATGGGGGGCACTGATGGGCACTGGTAGGTGGTATTGATAGGCAGCACTGGTGATGAGGCACTGATGGATGGTACTGTGGGCACTGGTGGGTGGCACTGTGGGCACTGATGGGTGTCGCTGGTGGGCACTGGTAGGTGGAGCTGCTGGGCACAGAAGCCTCTGCAGAGGCTCTCCACGATCGGGAAAGATGTCCCTGTCACAGCCACCGGTGATCAGCTTTTTACCGATTACCGGCTCTATTTACGTCACATGATCAGCTGTCATTGGCTGACAGCTGATCACATGGTAAGGGGTGTCGGGATCAACCCCTTACTCCGATCTGTGACCAGCCAAGTCTCATAGACTTGCTGATCACAGAGCACGCCGCGTGCGCCCTGCAGGGGTGCGCGCAGGCCGCTCGAGCACGGGAGGAAGTCCATGGACGCCCTCCCGGCAAATTAGGTCCGCTTAAAATATTGATTACTTGTGGCTCCTCGTTTAACGACCTGGTCGCTGGAACAGAACCTGGTCGTTAAAGTGGAAGTAAACCTTCCTATCGTTTTCAGCCAGGGAAGCCGCCATCTTGGCCTCTGTTTAATCTACAACTCAAAAGTGGAAAAATGTAGCGCATAGTAGACAAACGTATGAAGTATTAAATTAATGATAACAGAAATAAAGTAAGGTCCATATGGGAAAGTCCTTAGACTTGGTGCCAGATAATCACTGTGTAACAAATCATAAAGTGTAGAACCCAATGGTGCAGTGATAAAGTGTCCGACTGTGCCAGAACACAAAAGCAACCACTCAAGGGTGATGGATATCCAAAAAGACTGACAAGGATGATGTGAATCCGTGGGTGAGACCAGCATCAAATGTAAACAGCATCAATGGGTAAGTAATAGATGGATACTGTTACCAAATGTCTGAGAAAAGGACAGGGTGGAACACACAGCAATTTCATCAGAACAGAAAAGTTTTGGCCATGTGTGGTATAGCTTACTTCCAAGATTCCAGATTGGAGCTCCAACTGTGAAGACCTACCCTGACGACCCCTGGAGGTTCAGTGGAGTCCACCTTGGAAGTTTCAACTGCCTGGATATTCCCTCATCCGTCCCGTTCGGGCACATTGCCTTTTCGACTCAATGTCGCTGTCAGGGGAGTCCATCGGATTTGGTAAGAGTATCTATTACTTACCCATTGATGCTGTTTACATTTGATGCTGGTCTCACCCACGGATTCACATCATCCTTGTCAGTCTTTTTGGATATCCATCACCCTTTAGTGGTTGCTTTTGTGTTCTGGCACATTCGGACACTTTATCACTGCACCATTGGGTTCTACACTTTATGATTTGTTACACAGTGATTATCTGGCACCAAGTCTAAGGACTTTCCCATATGGACCTTACTTTATTTCTGTTATCATTAATTTAATACTTCATACGTTTGTCTACTATGCGCTACATTTTTCCACTTTTCAGTTGTAGATTAAACAGAGGCCAAGATGGCGGCTTCCCTGGCTGAAAACGATAGGAAGGTTTACTTCCACTTTAACGACCAGGTTCCGTTCCAGCGACCAGGTCGTTAAACGAGGAGCCACAAGTAATCAATATTTTAAGCGGACCTAATTTGCCGGGAGGGCGTCCATGGACTTCCTCCCGTGCTCGAGCGCTACATTTTTGCACTTTTCATTTGTACTGTTTTTGTCACACTGTATGTAGCTGCTCCTTCTCCCCTTTTTTCAGTAGTTAGCGCAGTGTTTGCACATATTTTTCCATAAATCTACGACTGCCATGGTGCTGCACATGTGATCCGTTATGACACCAGCCATTGGATGGTTTGACAGTTTGGTTGAGAGCGCAACCAATGGGAGTGTTACGTTTCCGGCACGTGCACGTATGGATGGGTTTACTTTCCGCTTTAAGTGAGGAGAGCCTGTATATATACGTGATCCTGCGCAGCGCGGCCGCCCTGTAGCAGGAGAACTGCTATGGGGGCGGTAGGCAAGTGGTTAAAAAAATGTCAGTTGGAAACCGGAATCAAAAATGTCAGTTGCTTGTGATAAAAGGGGCTTTAAGCCAATGAAATGTCATTCATTTCAGGATTACATCAACTTGAACAGCTGTGCAGCCGTTCTGTCCTCTTCTCCGCTCAGCTATGTGTATTACAGGGCATACTAAATATACCTTTGTCACTTCTGCCGGGGCCGGTTGTACAATATTTAAGTTGTACATCCCCGTGCACATCCGTATTTATATATCACAGTCTGTAAGAAGAAACCTTTAATAATTCAGCCACCTCTATATTTGTAAAGTTGAAGCAAAAAAAAAGCAAAAAAAAAAATCCTTCAAGGAGTTTGGTTTCAACCAAATCTTGAAAGGTTACGTGTGTCTTAGTTAGAGTTGGCACGGCGCGTTCCCCAGGAGTGGAAGCGAATGCTCTGAAGACGGCCTTCTGTTTTTGTACTAAAGCCTGAATTGAAGTTGCCCCCGGGCTATGAGCAAATGGCCAGACTTGTAAAAGAGTATGTTCACCAAAGTGCTAAACTAAGGATGGCAGGAAGTGCCGAGCGCCGGAGTCTCCGAGGAGCCCAAGCCTTATTTCTCTGCTCTAGCCCCGGGTCAATTTACAAAGCGCCTTCTATCCAGCGAAAAAAAAAAAAAAAGGGCTCAGGTAGCAGAAAGAGTCGTTAGGCGAGAATGTAAAAGTCATTGTGTGCCCGTGGCGTCTCTTCTTCCCAACAACTGTCAGCCGAGCGCTCTCTGTGGTTGTTTTTTTTTTTTTTTCCTACTGGTGAAAATCGGTCGTTATTATCAGTCTTTTCTTTCTTCTTTCTATTTTGTTTTGCATATTTAGTGTGTCGTTGCCTAAATGTTATTCTGGGCAAAGGGAGACGACTTAAATTGGAACTATGGCCAAAAAAAGTGACATGAACTGTATTGCCAAAAGTATTGTGACGCCTGCCTTTACGCGCACAAAAGTGAGTACACCCCTCACATTTTTGTAAATCTTTTCTTCTATCTTTTCATGTGACAACACTGAAGAAATGACACTTTGCTACAATGTAAAGTAGTGAGTGTACAGCTTGTATAACAGTGTAAATTTGCTGTCCCGCTCAAAATAACTCAACACACAGCCATTAATGTCTAAACCGCTGGCAACAAAAGTGAGTACACTCCTAAGTGAAAATCTCCAAATTGGGCCCAATTAGCCATTTTCCCTCCCCGGTGTCATGTGACTCGTTGGTGTGAATGGGGAGCAGGTGTGTTAAATTTGGTGTTATCGCTCTCACTCTCTCATACTGGTCACTGGAAGTTCAACATGGCACCTCATGGCAAAGAACTCTCTGAGGATCTGAAAAAAAGAATTGTTGCTCTACATAAGTGAAAATGTCCAAATTGGGCCCAAAGTGTCAATATTTTGTGTGGCCACCATTATTTTCCAGCACTGCCTTAACCCTCTTGGGCATGGAGGTCACCAGAGCTTCACGGGTTGCCACTGGAGTCCTCTTCCCCTCCTCCATGATGACATCACAGAGCTGGTGGATATTAGAGACCTTGCGCTCCTCCACCTTCCGTTTGAGGATGTCCCACAGATGCTCAATAGGGTTTAGGTCTGGAGACATGCTTGGCCAGTCCATCACCTTTACCCTCAGCTTCTTTAGCAGGGCAGTGGTCATCTTGGAGGTGTGTTTGGGGTGGTTATCATGTTGGAATACTGCCCTGCGGCCCAGTCTCTGAAGGGAGGGGATCATGCTCTGCTTCAGTATGTCACAGTACATGTTGGCATTCATGGTTCCCTCAATGATCTGTAGCCCCCCAGTGCCGGCAGCACTCATGCAGCCCCAGACCATGACACTCCCACCACCATGCTTGACTGTAGACAAGACACACTTGTCTTTGTCCTCCTCACCTGGTTGCCCCCACACACGCTTGTCACCATCTGAACCAAATAAGTTTATCTTGGTCTCATCAGACCACAGGACATGGTTCCAGTAATCCATGTCCTTAGTTTGCTTGTCTTCAGCAAACTGCGGCTTTCTTGTGCATAATCTTTAGAAGAGGCTTCCTTCTGGGACGACAGCCATGCAGAGCAATTTGATGCAGTGTGCGGCGTATGGTCTGAGCACTGACAGGCTGACCCCCCCACCCCTACAACCTCTGCAGCAATGCTGGCAGCACTCATACGTCTATTTCCCAAAGACAACCTCTGGATATGACGCTGAGCACGTGACCTCAACTTCTTTGGTGGACCATGGAGAGGCCTGTTCTCAGTGGAACCTGTCCTGTTATACCGCTGTATGGTCTTGGCCACCGTGCTGCAGCTCAGTTTCAGGGTCTTGGCAATCTTCTTATAGCCTAGACCATCTTTATGTAGAGCAACAATTCTTTTTTTCAGATCCTCAGAGAGTTCTTTGCCATGAGGTGCCATGTTGAACTTCCAGTGACCAGTATGAGAGAGTGAGAGCGATAACACCAAATTTACCAAACCCGCTCCCCATTCACACTAGAGACCTTGTAACACTAACGAGTCACATGACACCGGGGAGGGAAAATGGCTAATTGGGCCCAATTTGGACATTTTCACTTAGGGGTGTACTGACTTTTGTTGCCAGCGGTTTAGACATTAATGGCTGTGTGTTGAGTTATTTTGAGGGGACAGCAAATTTACACTGTTATACAAGCTGTACACTCACTACTTTACATTGTAGACAAGTGTCATTTCTTCAGTGTTGTGACATGAAAAGATATAAAAAAAGATTTACAAAAATGTGAGGGGTGTACTCACTTTTGTGAGATACTGTATATATAGCTTATCGATTTTGGGTTTACCACAAACGATTACCTGGGGATTATTCCTCTCACTCTGGTGTGTGCAGCAATACCTAATATTAATTGTGTGATCTGCTTAACTAAATGATTTTTCCCTACCACTGCTTGACCAACCTCTACTCTCACCTTACCCCTGTGGTCTCCAAACCACGGCCTGGGGGCCAGATGCGGCCCTTTGCTTACCAGTATCTGGCCCTTGAGTAGGGATGAGCCGAACACCCCCCTGTTCGGTTCGCACCAGAACATGCGAACAGGAAAAAAGTTCGCTCGAACGCGCGAACACCGTTAAAGTCTATGGGACACGAACATGAATAATCAAAAGTGCTAATTTTAAAGGCTTATATGCAAGTTATTGTCATAAAAAGTGTTTGGGGACCCGGGTCCTGCCCCAGGGGACATGGATCAATGCAAAAAAAAGTTTTAAAAACGGACGTTTTTTCAGGAGCAGTGATTTTAATAATGCTTAAAGAAACCAGATTCTGATAAGCCCCCCGCCCGCAGACCCCCACAACCACCGGCCAGGGTTGTGGGGATGAGGCCCTTGTCCTCATCAACATGGGGACAAGGTGTTTTGGGGGGCTACCCCAAAGCACCCTCCCATTGTTGAGGGCATGTGGCCTGGTACGGTTCAGGAGGGGGGGCGCACTCTCGTCCCCCCTCTTTTCCTGCGGCCTGCCAGGTTGCGTGCTCGGATAAGGGTCTGGTATGGATTTTTGGCACGGGGTTCCCCTTAAAATCCATACCAGACCTGGAGGGTCTGGTATGGAATTTAGGGGGAACCCCACGTCATTTTTTTTAAAAAATTTGGCCGGGGTTCCCCTTAATATCCATACCAGACCTGAAGGGCCTGGTATGGAATTTAGGGGGACTCCCACGTCATTTTTTTTTTTTTTAATTTTTGTTCGGGGTTTCCCTGTGTTGAATTCCCATGCCGTTTTTATCAATGAACTTCTATGTGTATTGTCAGCAATGCAATAGCCGCGGGTAGTTTTAAATGGCTTTTTTTCCTTCCAAATGTCATTTTGCTGTCAGACTGTTCTAAACACGGGAAACATGCGCCCCTTTACAGGCATACTATAGACACCCCCCAGCTACGAAATTTAAAGGGATATTACACTTTTATTGTTTCACTTTAAGCATTATTAAAATCACTGCTCCTGAAAAAACGTCCGTTTTTAAAACTTTTTTTTGCATTGATCCATGTCCCCTGGGGCAGGACCCGGGTCCCCAAACACTTTTTATGACAATAACTTGCATATAAGCCTTTAAAATTAGCACTTTTGATTTCTCCCATTGACTTTTAAAGGGTGTTCCGTGGCATTCGAATTTGCCGCGAACACCCCAAATTGTTCGCTGTTCGGCGAACTTGCGAACAGCCAATGTTCGAATCGAACATGAGTTCGACTCGAACTTGAAGCTCATCCCTACCCTTGAGGCATTATTCTTTCTACTGCCAACAGTGGGGCATAAATCCTCCCACAGACATCAACAATGGGGCATAATTCCTGCCACTGATGACAACAATGGGGCGTAAATCCTTTCACTGACACCAACAATGGGGCACTATTCCTCCCACTGACACCTAACTATTTCTCCCCCTAATACCAAAGATGGGGTGTTGTTCTTTCCACTTTGTTGTTATTGAGTCGTTTAGTCGTGTCCGACACTTTGTAACCTCATGGACCATAGCACGCCAGGCTTTTCTGTCCTCCACTGCCTCCCGGAGCTCGCTTAACTTAATGGTCATTGTTTCGATGTTGCTATATATTCATCTTGTTTTCTGTCATCCTCTTCTCCTTTTTCCTTCCATGTTTCCCAGCATCGGGGTCTTTTCCAATGAGTCCTCTCTTCGCATTAGGTGGCCAAAGTATTTGTGTTTATGCTTCAGGATCTGTCCTTTCTTTCTCCTCGTAGGGCCCCCTAAAGTCTAAAGGGCAGTACTAGGGTTACCATCTCATCCCTCTAAACCCGAACACATACAGTATGAATTACACAGGTTTTGAGGCTAATTTAATGCAGATAAGGCACCAAGTGAGTTTAATTACCACCTTAATCAGCCACAGAAACTGTGTAATATGTGTTTGGGTTTAAAGGGATGAGGTGGCAACCCTAGACAGTACACTGGCCCTTTTTTAAAAATGTTTGGAGGTCCTTGCCTTACCCAAGTGACACCCATGACACAAAACTGGAGTTGAATAGCCATAGCAGCCCTTTTACTAACAAACTGCACAAATAACATGTATATAACATACAAAACATTCAGTACAGTATGAAAAATGGAGCCCCAAGGCCCTTGTAGGCATGACTACTTCAAGAACCCGCTTAACCAAAAATGAGGCCTCCAGCAGCAAAACACCAGTTTAGAGATAACACCACTACTAGCAGATACAACTACCGGGAGGACAAATGTGAAGAGAGAGACAGAGCTCTCTCTGGTAGAGTGGGATTTTAAAGGGGGAGATAATGTGTCTGTTAACGGTGAGCCAATCCAGCAATAGTTAATATAAAAGTATAAATTTTATTGAGAATATTTAAAATATACATTACAGAAATGACAATCAAGCATCAAGATGACCATACAATAGCTTGTGTTCAGAGATCATTTGTGATCAACCAGCCAACATGTTTCGCATTTATATTTTGGTTCGTTAGGGCATTAAGGACATCACTGATCTTTATCTAGTCTATTGCAAGTCAAAAGGACAAAAGAGCAGCCACCTCCACAGCCAAAAAGCCCCCTAGCACATCGCCTGAAAAAGCCCATGGGTGCCAGATCCCAATGGGCAGTGCCGATAGGGGAACTGGACCGTGCAGAATAATGAGCAGAGGTCTAATAGTTGAATACCGGGGGACTTTGGGGACCTGGTGATAGCAAGAGTAGCCAGCGCTCGCCCGTTCCGATGGGGGGCCGCAGGGTGCGTCGGTTCCGATGGGGGGCCGCAGGGTGCGTCTACTGGGAGCCATTATCCGAGATGGGTCCCTACCAATGTAAATTTTTGCCTTTAATAATGCACATACAAGGACCTTGTATCCCGCCAGCTGCAATGACAAAGCACCTCAAGAGAACTGTCCCAAGAAATGCCAAACAACCGAACCCAAAGAGGGAGGGAGGAACATCCAGACGCGGTCCTTCTTCCAAATCAAAGGCCTCACCAGGATCCTCCTACTGGTCACCCCCTGCCCTGAGCACAGTGTGTATTGTAGGGTTGGGGGGGGTGCCACAAGTTCCTTCTACTATGCGGCTGACAGGGGTAGTGACAATGGCGTCACTACTACTGTCATTCCACTGCTGAAAGCAGCAAGGAGAGGAGGAGAGAGCCAGGAGGAGGTGCAGGCTGTGCTTTCCCTCTTCCTTATAAGCTCACACCTAATGAAAGGGGGGGGGGGGGGCGCAATTTGCAATCTTTGCCCTGGGCACTGGATGATCTTGTCCCGGCACTGAAGTCTGGAACCCACACAGGTATAGGGATAGGGGAGCTTTGCAGCAGAGTGATGTCAATCATGGAGGTCTATAGAGGTTCTAGGTAGCTTGTATCAGTTTCCTGGTCCCAAGAGAGCTGATAATGGTCAGGTCAGCAGTTCTTCAGCTCCAGGAACCTGGACTGAGGCAATAGTATAGATATCATTGAATTGGTAAACTGTTTAAATGTTAAAAGGTCCTTTTCTTGAGTTTCTTCTGTTTTTTTTGTTTTTTTTTTAATTCTATCTTTTGTTTTTCTTTTTTACTTTTTTTAGATTCCCACTTTCAGTATTATATTTTTAGCCTAACTGCTAGTAACAACCCATAAATCCATTTAGAATGGGCCCCCCCCCCTCCCCCCTTCCCCTTAGTGAGAAGCTTTGTAGCTTTCTAGTTTACTTTCCCCATATAGTAGCTGAATTAATGACTTCAATTAAAACAATACTAAAAACGGCACAGGGTATTTTAAAATGCAAATGTGACATTCACGCGACAGCCGGTATAGTAGAGTACAATCCCAAGGTAGGGTGCTGACCACGGGGAGGATGGGGCTCCCTCTACTAGATGATTCCTGTTTCTGCCGTAGATTGGTTTAAAGGAAACAATTTTTTTTTTGGTACTTTGTATATATCCAAACCCATTCTGTTATATGTAAATAATCTTCTTGATGTGTACTATTCTTTTATATACCTTGTTTCATTGTATATTTACTACACCATATGGACAATTGTTGGTAGACTCCTGACCATTACACCCACAGGAGGAAAAATCATTATTTCATCCCCTGCAGTTTGCCCACTTACAAGGAAATGAAGGGTCTATCATTTTTATCATAGGTGTATTTAACATGATCGAGAGAAAATATCGACCAAAAATCCAGAAAAAAAACACATAATACAAATTAAGTTGCAGTTCAGTGAGTAAAACAAGCAAGCAAAACATGACTTAGTACTCAGTGGAGAAACCCTTGTTGGCAAGCACAGAGGTCAGACGTTCCTTGGAGTTGGTGACCAGGTTTGCACACATCTCAGGAGGGATTTTGGTCCAATCCTCTTCACAGATCTTTTCTAAATCCTTAAGATTTCTTGGCTATCGCTTGGCACCTCGAGGTTTCAACTCCTTCCATACATTTTCTATAGGATTAAGGTCTGGAGACTGGCTAGGCCACCCCATGACCTTAATATACTTCTTCTCGAGCCACTCCTTTGTTGCCTTGGTGGTATGTTTTGGGTCATTGTCATGCTGGAAGAGCCATCCACGACCCATCTTCAGTGTTCTGGCTGAGGGAAGAAGGTTCTCCTCCAAGATTTTACAATACATGGCCCAGTTCTTGGCCCCTCAATGCAGCAAAGTTGGCCTGTACCTTTATCAGAGAAACAGCCCCAAAGCATAATTTTTCCACCACCGTGCTTGACTGTAGGGATGATGTTCTTACGGTCATAGTCAGCATTTTTCTTCGCCCAAGCACGGCGAGTCGTGTTAATGCCAAAGAGCTCAATTTTTATCTCATCTGACCACAGAACTTTCTCCCAATCCTTCTCTGAATCATTTACAGGTGGGTGTTCATTGGCAAACTTCAGATGGGCCTGTACATGTACCTTCTTGAGGAGGGGGACCTTGCGGGCACTGCAGGATTTCAATCCATGGTGGTGTATTGTGCTACCAATGGTTTGTTTGGTGACTGTGGTCCCAACTGCCTTGAGATCCTTCACAAGCTCCTCCCGTGTAGTTCTGAGCGGATCCCTCACTTTTCTCATGACCATCCTCACCCCATGAGGAGAAATCTTGCATGGAGCTCCAGAACGAGGACGATTAATAATTATTTTATACTTCTTCCATTTGCGAACGATCGCTCCAGCAGTTGTCTCCTCCTTACCAAGCTTCTTGCTGATGGTCTTGTAGCCCATTCCAGCCTTGTGCAGGTCTCCAATCTTGTCCCCGACGTCCTCTGACAGATCTTTGGTCTTCCCCATGATGGTGAGGATTGAATGGAAGAAAGAGATTCTGTGGACAGGTGTCTTTTATATACACATAACAAGTTGTCGTTAGGAGCACCTTCTTACATTGACAGGACTAATCTTTGTACCACATGAGCACCTACTGTAGTCTGTGGGAGGCAGAATTATTGTTGGTTGGTGAGGGATCAAATACTTATTTTACTCACCGATCTGCAACTCCATTTATAACATTTGTATTGTGTTTTTTTCTGGATTTTTGGTTGATATTCTGTCTCTATCATATAAAATACACCTATACATTTTTTTAGACCCTTCATTTCTTTGTAAGTGGACAAACTTACACAATCTGCAGGAGATCAAATCATTATTTCCCCCCACTGTATATGAGCTGGTCGGACATCCTGTACTAAAACCATGGACATCAACAGACCGGTGTCTTTATTCAACCTTACTACCCCGTTTCCCCGAAAATAAGACCTAGCGTGATTGTCAGTGATGGCTGCAATATAAGCTCTACCCTGTTTCTCCGAAAATAAGCCCTACCCTGAAAATAAGACCTAACTAGGGCTTATTTGGGGGGTAGGGCTTATATTGCAGCCATCACCGACAATCACGCTAGGTCTTATTTTCGGGGAAACAGGGTAACTACGTAGCTGTGCAATATGGAGTTGCCCCCCCCCCCCCCACAACCCACCTTATATAACTTACCCTCCGGAAAGATTTACCCCCTCATGACCAGGTCCTTTTTTGCTATACGGCACTGTGTTACTTTAACCGCTTGCTATAACGTATAGGGCGACAAGGTGGCTCTCCTGCGCAGGATCCAGCCAGTGTCATTAGTACAGTGACAGTGCATATTTGTAGCACTGATCACTGTATTAGTGTCACTGGTCCCTAAAAAGTGTCAAAAGTGTCTGTCAGTTAGTGTCTGATTGCCCGCCATAATATCGCAGACCAGCTATAAGTCGCTGATTGCCGCCATTACTAGTAAAAAAAAAAATATATATATGTGAAAATTCCATAAATATATCGCACAGTTTGTGGGTGCTATAACTTTTGCGCAAACCAATCAATATACACTGGATTTTTTTTTTACCAAAAACATAAAGTAGAATACATATTGGCCTAAATTGATGAAGAAATTAGATTTTTGAAAATTTTTTATTGAATATGTTTTATAGCAGAAAGTAAAAAAATATAGTTTTAGTGTCTGATTTGTCTTCCGCAATATCGCTGTCCCCCTATAAGTCGCTGGTCGCCGCTGTTACTAGTAAAAAAAACAAATAAATAAAAATAGCCCATAGATTGTAGATGCGCAGACCAATCAATATACGCTTATTGGGATGTTTTTTTCCCAAGAACATTTAGAAGAATACATATTGGCCTAAATTAATGAAGAAATTAGATTTTTTACATTTTTTTCTTTTCTTCCCCAACAAATAGAGCTTTCTTTTGGTGGTATTTGATCACTCCTGCGTTTTTTTATT
Organism: Lithobates septentrionalis; assembly: GCA_037952835.1. Taxonomy (NCBI): domain Eukaryota; kingdom Metazoa; phylum Chordata; class Amphibia; order Anura; family Ranidae; genus Lithobates; species Lithobates septentrionalis. The sequence continues at coordinate 85,640 of JBBDGP010002812.1, forward strand.
TTCTTGCGCTATAAACAAAAGAATATTACAGTAAAAAAAAAAGAAAAAAATTATATATATACTTATATATTTATATATGCATATACCATATATACTCGAGTATAAGTCGTTCCGAGTATAAGTCGAGGCCCTAATTTACTACAAGAAAAATGGGAAAAACGTATTGACCCGAGTATAAGACGAGGGTGAGAAATGCACAGCTACTGTAAGTGGAAAAGAGGGTCAACAATGCCCATTTGCATGCCTCACTGTGCCCATTTGCAGCCATAGGTCCCCTGAACTTCAAACTCGGTAGTTAAGGGTTCCTAGATGCCCCCCTAGCTGCAGCCAAAATTTGGGGTCTCTGAACCCAAAGGGTCCCGAAATGACATTGCTGCAGATGGACACAGTTGACCGAATTTGGGGCCCCGTATCTCGGGGCCACTTAGTGCTAGGAACCCCAAATTTGGTGTGCAAACCCAGTGGAACTAGCACCATAAAATTGCTGGGGTTCCTAGCACCAAGTGGCCCCGAGATACAGGGCCCCAAAAATCAGTTCAGAAAATGTCAAGCACTTTTCTGCAGCAGAGAATGACATTTTCCTAACCGGTTTTGGGGCCCCATATCTCAGGGCCACTTAGTGCTAGGAACCCCAGCTTTGGATATGTTATGGTACCAGTTCCACTGGGTTTGCACACCAAATTTGGGGTTCCTAGCACTAAGTGGCCCTGAGATACGGGGCCCCAAAGTCGGTTCAGAAAATGTCAAGCACTTTTCTGCAGCAGAGAATGACATTTTCCAAACCGATTTTGGGGCCCCGTATCACGGGGCCACTTGATGCTAGGAACTTCAGCTTTGATATGTTGTGGTACCAGTTCCACTGGGTTTGCACACCAAATTTGGGGTTCCTAGCACCAAGTGGCCCTGAGATACGGGGCCCCAAAGTCGGTTCGGAAAATAAAATTTTTTGCTGCAGAAAAGTGCTTGACTCGAGTATAAGTCGAGGGGGGAACTTTCAGCACAAAAAAATGTGCTGAAAATTTGACTTATACTCGAGTATATACGGTACGTATATATGTATATTTACACATATACAGTAATATATATATATAATTATTTTCTAATATATATATATATATATATATATATATATATATATATATATATGTGTGTATATATATATATATATATATATATATGTATGTGTATGTGTGTATATATATATATATATATGTATGTATGTTCTACATACAGGGCGCTAGACGCATGGATTCCAATAAAGGGGGGGGGGTGGTGTTTTTCTTGAAGACTAGGCGACCGGCCCCTTAGTGGCTTTACTGCTACAGGGCGGCCGCTCTGTGCACAATATTCTTTTTTAATAAATCTGCAAGATTGTCAACAATTCTGTGTTTTGTCTGTATCTTTCTGTGTCTTTTCTATATATATCTATATATATATATATATATCTATATATATATATATATATATATATATATATATATATATATATATATATATGTATGTGTATGTGTGTATATATATATATATATATATATATATATAGATATATATATATAGATATAGATATAGATATATATATATAGAAAAGACACAGAAAGATACAGACAAAACACAGAATTGTTGACAATCTTGCAGATTTATTAAAAAAGAATATTGTGCACAGAGCGGCCGCCCTGTAGCAGTAAAGCCACTAAGGGGCCGGTCGCCTAGTCTTCAAGAAAAACACCACCCCCCCCTTTTTTGGAATCCATGCGTCTAGCGCCCTGTATGTAGAACAGGGGTCCGGATACATGGATAGGAGGAGGGAGCCCGGGCGCCCCTAGTGGAAGGGCCGCCACTGTCCCAAAGGTGTTCTATCAGGTTGAGGTTGGGACTCTGTGCAGGCCAGTCAAGTTCCCCCACCCCTCGCTCATCCATGTCTTTATGGACCTGTTTGGGGTTTGAAGCTGTTATAGCTGCAAAGGGTGGGCCAACTCAATATTAAACCCTACGGACTAAGACTGGGATGCCATTAAAGTTATTATTATTATTATTATACAGGATTTATATAGCGCCAACAGTTTACGCAGCGCTTTACAATATAAAAAAAGGAGACAATACAGTTATAATACAATAAAATACAAGAGAATTAAGAGGGCCCTGCTCAGAAGAGCTTACAATCGAATAGGGTGGGGCAGGTGGTACAAAAGGTCGTCTCTGTGGGGAATGAGCTGATGGAAGTGGTAGAAGATTAGTTGGAGACATGATAGGCTTTCCCTGAAGAAATGAGTTTTCAGGGGTTGCCTGAAGGTAGCAAGAGTAGGGGATAGCCACACCGGTGGAGGTAGCGAGTTATAGAGGATGGGAGAGGCTCTTGAGAAATCCTGGAGACGAGCATGGGAGGAGGAGACGAGAGAGCTTGAGAGTAGGAGGTCTTGAGAAGAGCAGAGAGGACGGTTTGGATGATATTTGGAGACAAGATTAATGATTAGGGATGAGCTTCGAGTTCGAGTCGAACTCATGTCCTACTCTAACATCGGCTGTTCGCCAGCTCCCCAAACAGCGAACAATTTGGGGTGTTTGCAGCAAATTCGAAAACCGCAGAACACCCTTTAAAAGTCTATGGGAGAAATCAAAAGTGCTAATTTTAAAGGCTTATATGCATGGTATCATCATAAAAAGTGTTTGGGGACCCGGGTCCTGCCCCAGGGGACATGTATCAATGCAAAAAGAAGTTTTAAAAACAGCCGTTTTTTCGGGAGCAGTGATTTTAATAATGCTTAAAGTGAAACAATAAAAGTGTAATATTCCTTTAAATTTCATACCTGGGGGGTGTCTATAGTATGCCTGTAAAGGGGCGCATGTTTCCCGTGTTTAGAACAGTCTGACAGCAAAATGACATTTCAAAGGAAGAAAAGTCATTTAAACTACTCGCGACTATTAATGAATTGTCGGTCTGACAATACACATAAAAGATCATTGATAAAAACGACATGGGATTTCCCCATGGGGGAACCCGGAACCAAAATTAAAAAATGTGTGTGGGGGTCCCCCTAAATTCCATACCAGGCTCTTCAGGTCTGGTATGGATATTAAGGGGAACCCCGTGCCAAAAAAAAATGGTGTGGGGGTCCCCCTCAAAATCCATACCAGACCCTTCAGGTCTGGTATGGATTGTAAGGGGAACCCCGCGCCAAAATTTTTAAAAAAATGGCGTGGGGTCCCCCCAAAAATCCATACCAGACCCTTATCCGAGCACGCAACCTGGCAGGCCGCAGGAAAAGAGGGGGGGGATGAGAGAGCGCCCCCCTCCTGAACCGTACCAGGCCACATGCCCTCAACATTGAGAGGGTGCTTTGAGGTAGCCCCACAAAGCAACTTGTCCCCATGTTGATGGGGAGAAGGGCCTCATCCCCACAACCCTTGCCCGGTGGTTGTGGGGGTCTGCGGGTGGGGGGCTTATCGGAATCTGGAAGCCCCCTTTAACAAGTGAATGTCTGAATTGGTAATGGAGTACAAATGTACCCCTACCATTTCACAAAAAAAGTGTCAAAAAGGTTAAAAAACACAAGAGACGGTTTTTGACAAGTCCTTTATTAATTTCTTCTTCTTTCGGCTTCTTCTTCTCCATCTTCTTATTCCTCCGCTCTTCTCGTCCCGCATCTTCCTCCAGGCTTCTTCTCCGCCCTGTCCGCATAATCCGCCTCAGTGGGAGTCTTCAGCCGTGTGACGCTTCGCCTCCTTTGACATTTCTTATATAACGGAGGGCGGGGCCAGCGGTGGGTAAGATGGATAAGCCTGGCAGCAGCATTTATGGTGGACTGAAGAGGGGATAGCCTATGGAGAGGCAGGCCAATGAGAAGGGAGTTGCAATAGTCAAGGTGAGAGATAACGAGGGAGTGAATGAGGAGCTCGGTAGGTTCAAATTTTCAAAGTTGTGTGTAAAGGCAGGTGTCCCAATACATTTGACAATCTATCTGTATCCTAGGTATATAACTATGACTAGCACATATCTATTCAGTAAAATGCACATTAATATTGAACATGAACTAAATATAAAGACCCTGAAATAGTGACCCTTAGTTCTACCCCCTCTGTAATAGTCGGTGAAGACTAATGATGCACGGGGTAGTTTTTCATGTGTTAATGTGAAATTTTAAAAAAAAACCTTTCTCCCATTACAATGTGAATAATGGGAAGAATGTGAGTTTTTTTTTGGTAAAAACAGAAATTAATTAAGTGAAGGTTTCTGCTTTACCACATGCTAATGACTCTTTGCCCTAAGGACACATCATCCTAAATTACGCCTAATGTCCATTTTCAGTTCATTGTCCCCGATATGGCGCGCAGTGTAGATGGGATGACAGTGTTGCTTGTCCCTTCCGTCATTTACTGGGCTTGATATGTGCGATACTCAGGACTACAGCTCAGACTTCAAAACCTTCCCTCCTTCTGATTAAATAGCAGATGTTGCAAAATACGAGTCTTTTATTATCACTAATATGCCATAAGTACGAGTCTTGCAGATGTAAACCATAAACTTTGTACTTTACAAGAATAAGAGGAACTCTACAGTCTGTACATGAAAGTCATACAGCGTGCGGTGCATCCGGAAAGCATTCACTTTTTCCACATTTTGTTATGTTACTTATTCCAAAATGGATGAAAGCGGTTGTATAGTCTATTTTTTTTAACTTTTACCTACAGGTAAGCCTATAATAAGGCTTACCTGTAGGTAAAAAAAAATCTCCTAAACTTGTACGGTTTAGGAGATATTCCCCTTGCTATGAGCCGCTGACTGCATCTGCGCATGCGCACAGGGGATTCTCGGCTGAAGGCAGATGCCGGACCTTGCCGGGAAAGAAATCTCCCGCACGCATGTGATGACATCGAGGCTCCAGCCACTCACAGCGCCAGAGCCGCGATACCCGGAAGACACGCTGAGGCAACATGTCAGCTACCTCGGCGTGGACCAGGTAAGATACCGACGCCTCGTTCTAAGGTAAGTATTTCATAATGAGCTAGTATGCGGTGCATACTAGCTCATTATGCCTTTTGCCTTACAGGGGTATAAAGAAAAAAAAAAAAGTGTCAGCGGGTATACAACCGCTTTAACCACTTGCTTACCGGGCACTTAAACCCCCTCTTCCTGCCCAGACCAGTTTTCAGATTTCAGCGCTGTCACACTTTGAATGACAATTGCGCGGTTATCCAACACAGTACCCTGATTAAATTGTTATCATTTTTTTCACACAAATAGAGCTTTCTTTTGGTGGTATTTAATCACAGTTGGGGTTTTTATTTTTTTGCTAAACAAACGAAAAAAGATGGAAAATTTTGAAAAAAAAAAATCATGTTTCATAGTTTGCTATAACATTTTGCAAACAGGTAATTTTTCTCTTTCATTGATAAGCAATGATAGGCTGCACTGGTGGGCACTGATAGGCTACACTGATGGGCACTGATAGGCACAGATAAGGCAGCACTGATGGCCACTGATAAGATGGCACTGATGGGCACTGATGGGTGGCACTGATGGGCACTGAAGAGCACTGATAGGTGTTACTGATAGGTACCACTGATAGGTGACACTGATGGGCACTGGTAGGTGATACTGATGGGCAGCACTGTTGATGAGGCACTGATTGGTGACACGGATAGGTGGCACTGTGGGCAATCATAGGTGGCACTGATTAGCTCCTTTCCCAGCCATAGAAGTCAATGAATGATAGCTCTGAACCTGGAAGTGACAAAATGTTTGTTGCTTCTGGGTTCATTTATCACAGAGGCAATCAGTAAACAGATGTTCCCCAAACTCCTTCTGCGTGGCATCTTAACCTCTTGCTTACCGGGCATTTAAACCCCCCTCCTACCCAGACCAATCTTCAGCTTTCAGCGCTGTCGCACTTTGAATGACAATTACGCTGTCATGCTACACTGTACCCAAATGAAATGTTTATCCTTTTTTCACACAAATGGAGCTTTCTTTTGGTGGTATTTACTCACAGCTGGGGTTTTTATTTTTTGCTAAACAAACAAAAAAAAAGACATACATTTTTGAAAAAAAAAAACATGTTTCATAGTTTTGTTTTAAAATTTTGCAAATGGGTCATTTTCCTTCTTCATTGATATTTGCTGATGAGGCTGCACTGATGGGCCCTGATGAGTGGCACTGATGTGTGGCACTGATGGGCACTGATAGGTGGCACTGATGGGCACTGGTAGGTGACACTGATGGGCAGCACTGTTGATGAGGCACTGATTGGTGACACGGATAGGTGGCACTGTGGGCACTGATGGGTGGCACTGTGGGCACTGGTAGGTGGCACTGTTGGGCACTGGTAGGCGGCACTGTTGTGTACTGGTAGGTGGCACTGGCAGGTGGCACAGGTAGGCACAGATGAGCTGGCGGCAGCTCTCCTTGATTGGGACCGATGTCCCTCTGACAGCCGCCGGTAATCCGCTTCATTTTTTTTCTCCTCATGCTATCAGCGCGAGGAGAAAAAATAGCCGATTACCGGCTCTGTTTACCTCACATGATCAACTGTCATTGGCTGACAGATGGTCGCGTGGTATGGGGTCGGTATCGACCCCTTACTCCGATCTGTGATCAGCTGAGTCTCATAGACTCGCTGATCACAGAGCGCGCCGCATGCTCCCTGCAGGGGGCGCGCAGGCCGCTCGAGCACGGGAGGACGTCTATTGACTCCCTCCCGACAAAGTAGGTCCGCGCTGTAGCCATCGTTCGGCTATATCGCGGATCTGGAGAAGTTAAATTCATTATTTTTCTCAAAATTCTACAAACAAACCCCCATAATGACAACATGAAAGAAGTTTGTTTGAAATCTTTGCAAAATTATTAAAAACAAACAAAACAAATCCCATGTACATAAGTATGACAGCCTTTGCTCAATACTTTGGTGAAGCTCCTTTGGCACCAATTACAGCCTCAAGTCTTTTTGAGTATGATACTACAAAGCTTGGCACACCTATTTTTGGGCAGTTTCTCTCATTCTTCTTTGCAGGACCTCTCAAACTCCATCAGGTTGGATGGGGAGCGTCGGTGCACAGCCATTTTCAGATCTCTCCAGAGATGTTCATTCAGGTTCAAGTTCGGGCTCTGGCTGGGCCACTCAAGGACATTCACAGAGTTGTCCCGCAGCCACTCCTTTGTTATCTTGGCTGTGTGCTTAGGGTCGTCGTCCTGTTAAAAGATGACCCTTTGTCCCGATCTGACATCCAGAGCGCTCGGGAGCAGGTTTTCGTCAACAATGTCTCTGTACATTGCTGCATTCATCTTTCCCTCGATCCTCGATGACCAGTCTCCCAGTTCCTGCCGCTGAAAAACAGCATAATGCTGCCACCACCATGCCTCACTGTAGGAATGGTATTGGCCAGGTAATGAGCATTGCCTGGTTTCCTCCATACATGACACTTGCCATTCAAGCCAAAGAGTTCAATCTTTGTTTCATCAGACCAGAGAATTTTGTTTCTCATGGTCTGAGAGTCCTTCAGGTGCCTTTTGGCAAACTCCAGGCTCCTGCACTGAAAAACATCCCCACAGCATGATGCTGCCACCACCATGCTGTGGGTTGGAAACAGGCAAATCTGCAGCCTGAATATGTATTTAGCCTCAGCTAATCCCTGGAAGAGGGTAGCCAGTAGGAGGCTGGGGAGCACATAAGTAGCCTGGGGTCCTGTTCTTGTCCAGGAGGGGAAGTTCCCTACCTGAAGTCAAGATCCCCTAGAGCTGGGGGGCCAATTTTGCTGAAAATCTCTGGAAGTAATTATAGGTGATGAGACCATAAAAACAGTTTCAGAGTGAATGGAGTCTGCCCATGATGGCCGTGAGCACCAATCAACTGGGGTATGATCCCCCACACATACCGGATTATTCATTTTTAGGGAATTTTTGGAATAAAGTTTGGTATATATTTTAAAGAGATTGCCTCATGTGCCTACAAAGTCCACCATGTTCTCTGAGAATTTAGGGTTCTACTTTTTCTTTCTTCTATATTACTTTATATAATTTTTGTTGTATAGAATAGGGAAGGGGGCTTTTGTGAGGGGGCCCCAGGGGCAGTTGCCCCTCCTGCTTACTTATAAATCGGCACTGCTGTTGGGTTGGGGTTCTATAGAGTTTTGTATCTTGTCTAGAATTATGTCAACTTGAAAGTCATTCATGGTATCTGTGTATAATTGATTAGCAAAATAAAATCCTGGCGATGGGTGGGGTGAAGGGGGGGTTAACATTGAAGTGACTAAAAAAAAAAAAATCCATGAAGAGGAATAACATTGAGATGACTCAAAATCAATTTTTTTTTTTGCTTTCTGTTTTTTTGTTGTCCTAAATTCGTCCCCATGTAATTTATGTAGCAAGCAAACAAAACTTGAAGAAGACGACCCTCTTGGGGCACGCAAGGTTTCAATTTTTTTTTTTATCCCCCTCATATTGAAATCGTTCCGAGTACCTCTGCGCCTGCCACTTTTCTGAGTTTATTTTGAAGTTATTTGAAAGTAGAACAAACAACGGGAAAAAAAAAAAAAAGGACCGTAATGGCAGGCTGCTGCAAGGGGATTTATGGAGAAAACCTGTAGTGCCTTTTCTTAATTCTGAAATAAAATCCTGAGAGACGTGCTTGTTTTCATTTATTCTCCTTGAGATGAAGAATCCTTGCCCTGATAATTTACCTGCAAAGTCATGAAAACTCTCTCTTCCTGCAAAACTTTTATGGATAAAAGAGAGATCTGGAAGTCAACCAGACGGTGAACTTGAAGAAACTTCTCATTGGTTTGCTCGAAAGTTGGTTGCTGTTCTCTTTCCAAGAGCTGCTTTTTTTTTTTTTTTTTGGCATTTTATTTAGTACAATTTAAGCACATTATTTAATCTTTGTCTCATTTTGTATAAACAGGGAGGACATTTAGCCAATAAAACCGACTAGAGGCCTGTTTTTTTGTCTTTAAAAAAGCAATTTGCAACATATAATTTATCCAAAATTCTCCGGAGTCATAAATAATTATGTAGACGTTTCTACTATGTGCGCGGCTCCTTCCAACTCCCCGTCAAGGTGAAAGCAAGTTTTCAACCGCAATATACGGTGTCCTTGATTATTAAGGGACGGTGTTTGCAGGGTTTTTTTTTTTTTTTTGCCTGAGAGCCATTCCAAGCCAATTTTAAACTAATGAACTTCGCTCACAAAGAAATATTTAAGGCACAATGTTTGCGATCTGAACACAAAAGGAATTTTCAATGTAATATCTCTCCGTGACAAATCCAGAAATAGAACGTCTATGGAAAGACCTTGGTTCGCTTACAGGAAAATGAACACTTGGTCATTTTTAACCTACAGGTAAGCCCATTGGGCAACTTTTACACACTTCCGCCCCCCGGAAGGATTTGCCCCCCCCCCCCCCCCCCCTTAAAGACCAGGCCATTTTTTTTTTTTTGCGATACGGCGCTGCGTGGCTTTAACCACTTCAGCACCGGAAGATTTTACCCCCTTCCCGACCAGAGCATTTTTTGCGATTTGGCACTGCGTCGCTTTAGGTGACAATTGCGCGGTCGTGCGACGTTGTACCCAAACAAAATTGACGCCCTTTTTTTCCCATAAATAAACCTTTCTTTTGGTGGTACTTGATCACCTCTGCGGTTTTTATTTTTCGTGCTAAAAACAAAAAAAGGCCACAAATTTTGAAAAAAAAAAATATATTTTTTACTTTTTGCTATAATAATAATTCCCAAAAAATATATATGAAAAAAAAATTTCTTTCTCATCTCTGCGGGTTTTATTTTTTGCGCTATAAACAAAAAAAGGCCATCTTTTACTTTATGCTATAATACAAATCCCCAAAAAATACATATATATAAAAAAACAATTTCTTTCTCATCTCTGCAGGTTTTTTTTTTTTTTTTTGTGCTATAAACAAAACAAGAGCGACAATTTTGAAATAAAAAATAAATAAATTGCTTGCTTTTTGCTATAATAAATATCCCCAATATATATATATATATATATATATATATATATATATATATATATATATATATATATATATATATATATATATAAATGTGGAATTTTTTTTTTGCGATACTGCACTGCGTGGCTTTAACCACTTCAGCCCCGGAAGATTTTACCCCCTTCTCAACCAGAGCATTTTTTTTTGCGATTCTGCACTGCGTAGCTTTAGCTGACAATTGCGCGGTCGTGCGACGTTGTACCCAAACAAAATTGACGTCCTTTTTTTCCCACAAATAGAGCTTTCTTTTGGGGGTAGTTGATCACCTCTGTGGTTTTTATTTTTTGCACTATAAACAAAAAAAGGCCATACATTTTGAAAAAAAAGCAATATTTTTTACTTTTTGCTATAATAAATACCCCCCCCCCCCAAAAAAAAAGAAAAAAAAATATATATATATATATATATATATATATATATTAAATGTGGAAATTTTTTTGCGATACGGCACTGCGTGGCTTTAACCACTTCAGCCCCGGAAGATTTTACCCCCTTCCTGACCAGGGCATTTTCTGCGATTCGGCACTGCGTCGCTTTAGCTGACAATTGCACGGTCGTGCGACGTTGTACCCAAACAAAATTGATGTCCTTTTTTCCCACAAATAGAGCTTTCTTCTGGTGGTATTTGATCACCTCTGCGGTTTTTATTTTTCGCGCTAAAAACAAAAAAAGGCCATACATTTTGAAAAAAAAAAACTATATATATTTTTTACTTTTTGCTATAATAATAATCCCCAAAAATATATATATGAAAACAAATTTTTTCTTTCTCATCTCTCCGGGTTTTATTTTTTGCGCTATAAACAAAAAAAGGTCATAAATTTTGAAAAAAAAGCAATATCTTTTACTTTTTGCTATAATACATATCCCCAAAAAAATATATATATATAAACAAAAACAATTTCTTTCTCATCTCTGCGGGTTTTATTTTTTTGTGCTATAAACAAAACAAGAGTGACAATTTTGAAAAAAAAGAAAAAATTTTTTTACTTTTTGCTATAATAAATATCCCGCAAAAAAAAATTCCACATTTTATATATATATATATATATATATATATATATATATATATATATATATATAAAATGTGGAATTTTTTTTGCGATATGGCACTGCGTGGCTTTAACCACTTCAGCCCCGGAAGATTTTACCCCACTTCCTGACCAGGGCATTTTTTGCGATTCGGCACTGCGTCGCTTAAGCTGACAATTGCGTGGTCGTGTGACGTTGTACCCAAACAAAATTGACGTCCTTTTTTTCCCATAAATAGAACTTTCTTTTGGTGGTATTTGATCACCTCTGCGCTTTTTATTTTTCGCGCTAAAAACATAAAAAGGCCATACATTTTGAAAAAAAATATATATTTTTTTTACTTTTTGCTATAATAATAATCCCCCAAAAATATATATGAAAAAAAAATTTCCTTCTCATCTCTGCGGGTTTTTATTTTTTGCGCTATAAACAAAAAAAGGCCATAAATTTGGAAAAAAAGCAATATCTTTTACTTTTTGCTATAATAAATATCCAAAAAAAAACAAAAACATTTTTAAAAACAAATTTGTTCATCAGTTTAGGTCAATATGTATGCTTCTACATATTTTTGGTGAAAAAAAATCCCAATAAGCGTTTATTGATTGGTTTGCGCAAAAGTTATATAGTGGATAGATTTATGGCATTTTTATTAGTATATTTTTTTTTACTAGTAATGGCGGCGATCTGGGATTTTTAGCGGGACTGCGACATCTGCGGCAGACAGATCGGACACTTTTGATACTTTTTTGGGACCATTGACATTTATACAGCGATCAGTGCTATAAAAATGCACTGATTACTGTGTAAATATCACTGGCAGGGAAGGGGTTAACACTAGGGGGCGATCAAGGAGTTAAATGTGTTCCCTCGTTAGTGTTTCTAACTGTGGGGGGGAGGGGACTGACTGGAGGAGGAGACATATCGGTGTTCACAATTACAACAAACAGCAGATCTGTCTCTTTTCTCCTGTCAGAACGAGGATTTGTGTGTTTACATACACAAATTCCCTGTTGTGGCTCCCGCAATCGCGGGTGACTGATCGCGCCCACCGGCCACGCGCATTGGGTCCCCCGCCGTAAAGGAGCCGCCGTACATATACGGCAATTCGCACAGGAGAGCCAACCTGCCGCTGTATATGTATGAGAGCCGGTCAGGAAGTGGTTAATATTGGTTGGACCTTGGGCAGATATTTTCTTGCCCCCCCCCTACCATTACACAGGTCCCCTTCCCCCATACTACCCTCATCATTACACAGGTCCTCCATCATTACACAAGACCCCTCCCCCATACTACCCCCATCATTACACGGGACCTCTCCCCCCATACTGCTCCCCATTATTACACAGGACCCCCCACTCCCATATTACCCCATCACGACAAAGGACCCCCTCCCCAAACTACCCCCATCATTACATAGGACCCCCTCCCCAAACTACCCCCATCATTACGCAGGATCCCCTCCCCAAACTACCCCCATCATTACACAGGACCCCCCCCCCCCCCAAACTACCCCCATCATTACACAGGATCCCCTCCCCAAACTACCCCTATCATTACACAGGACCCCCATCCCAAAATACCCCCATCATTACACAAGACCCCCTCCCCAAACTACCCCCCATCATTACACAGGACCCCTTCCCCAAACTACCCCCATCATTACACATGACCCCCCCAAACTACCCCCATCATTACACAGGACTCCCCCCAAACTACCCCCCATCATTACACAGGACCCCCTCCCCAAACTACCCCCCATCATTACACAGGACAGCCTTCCCCATACTACTCTTATCATTACATAGGACCCCCCCCCCCCCCGACCCAGCGGTTTCACCTTGATAGTGTCCAGAGGATGTCAGGTGAACACCAGGCACACCCTGCCAAACCCTCCAGTGAAGAAGTTCTTCAGAGGGCCGATGGTCTGCTGCTTGTCGGACATGGGGAGGGAGAGGGGTCAGTGTGTCTGTGCCTGACAGAGGGCCGCTGTTGGAAATCACAATGGCCCCGTACATGTGGCTGGTGTTCACCTGACATCCTCTGGACACTATCAAGGTGAAACCGCTGGATCAGGGGGGGGGGGTCCTATGTAATGATAAGAGTAGTATGGGGAAGGCTGTCCTGTGTAATGATGGGGGTAGTTTGGGGAGGAGGGTCCTGTGTAATGATGAGGGGTAATATGGGAGTGGGGGATTCTGTGTAATAATGGGGGACAGTTTGGGGGGAGAGGTCCCGAGTAATGATGAGGGTAGTATAGGTAAGGGGGTCTTGTGTAATGATGGGGGATGGGGGACCTGTGTAATGATGGGGGTAGTATGGGGGAGGTGATCTTGTGTAATGATGGGGGTAATATGGGAGTGGGGGGTCCTGTGTAATAATGGGGGGGGCAGTATGGGCGGAGAGGTCCCGAGTAATGATGGGGGTAGTATAGGTAAGGGGGTCTTGTGTAATGATGGGGGATGGGGACCTGTGTAATGATGGGGGTAGTATGGGGGAGGTGGTCTTGTGTAATGATGGGGGTAATATGGGAGTGGGGGGTCCTGTGTAATAATGGGGGGGGCAGTATGGGCGGAGAGGTCCCGAGTAATGATGGGGGTAGTATAGGTAAGGGGGTCTTGTGTAATTATGGGGGATGGGGACCTGTGTAATGATGGGGGTAGTATGGGGGAGGTGGTCTTGTGTAATGATGGGGGTAATATGGGAGTGGGGGGTCCTGTGTAATAATGGGGGGGCAGTATGGGCGGAGAGGTTCTGTGTAATGATGGGGGTAGTATGGGGAAGGGGGTCTTGTGTAATGATTGGGGATGGGGGACCTGTGTAATGATGGGGATAGCATGGGGGAGGGGTCCTGTGTAATGATAGGGGGACCCCTATCTACTATTAGTGCACATACCTGTCAAGTCTATTTTTTAAATCTGCTCTCGGTTGCTGGAGCCGCCATCCTGTGCTAAGGAAAACCGGCGCTAAAGCCTCGCGGCTCCACAGCCAGTTTCCTACGGCGCATGCGCGAACCACGCCGCGCTCTGTGAATGGGCCGGCTAAGGGGCGAAGGGGGGCGAACTTCCAGTAGAACTGAGCTGGAACTGGGAGCCGGTGCCTGTAAAAACCTGACAAAAAAAAAAAGAAAAAAGTGCAAAAAATATATATATATATAAAATAAAAGAAAAATTATTTAAATGTTTTTAAGCTCTACCGCCAACCCCGTATGCACCTCACATCAATGCGCTGCAGGCATGGCGAGCATTTGACATGTGCACTGCTGAAAAATTTGTTTGTTTTTGTTTTCGCTTCATTTGGGGTTTCTTTTTCAGTTTTTTGGGTCATTCGTCATGGTCGCAATTCGTAAATTCGAAAATTCGCAAATTCGCAAATTCGAACATCTGAAAATAGGAAAGTAAATCTGAAAGTTCGAAAGAATAACTAACTAACTAAAAAAACGTATTAAATTATAAGTATTGGAATTTCCTTTCAAATTTGGCTGTTAGTGAATGTAACGTATACAAATTTATCCGAAGTTCCAAAATAATGAATGCCGCATTTAAACAAATGGAACTGAACAAATTCATGATAAATAATAATAATACATAATAATAATATAAAGTTTTAATTTTATTATTGTTATTTTTTATTATTATTCGTTATGTTCTATTCGTTTAGATGCGGCATTCGTTATTTCAGATAATTCCTAACTTCGGATAAATTCGTATTCGTTACGCTCACTAACAGCCAAATTTGAAAGGAAATTCCAATACAGGGAGTCCCCGGGTTACAAACAAGTTAGGGACTGTAGGTTTGTTCTTAAGTTGAATCTGTTTGTAAGTCGGAACAGGTACATTTTTTAAGTGTAGCTCCACCCAAAAAATCAATTTTTAAGCTTTTTGGATGACATAGGGAAGGGTTAACACCCCTGTAACATTTGTTTTGATGTCCCTGTTCAGAAGATTTCACCTCACTTTCTGTCCCAATGACAATTGGATTTTGAAAATTTTGGGTTGTTGTGGAAACAAGCCTTGGTGATAAAGCATCAGTGGAGACACCTTTTCCCCATAATAGCTCTTACAGGAGAGAATTTCCCTTCCTAGGGGTAGATTTCCTCTCACTTCCTGTTGTCTCCTTCCGTTTGTAAGTAGGAGTCATTTGTAAGTTGGATGTTTGTAACTAGGGGACCCCCTGTACCTATAATTTAATAGTTAGTAATAGTTAAGTTATTATTAGTTAGTTATTATTTCAGTTTTTAAAATTTTCGGGTTTTCGGATTTCAGATTTTCTAAATTTTTGAATCTTCCGAATTTTCGAATTTACGAATTCTCAGAATTTACGAATATTCAAATTTCCGTATATTCTGAAAAATTTGTCAAACAGGTTTTCGGTCATTTGGACATTTCCGCATTTCTGAATTTTTCTAATATTCAAATGTACGTATACTCAGAAAAAATCGTCAAACAGGTTTTCGGTAATTTGGATATTTCCAAGTTTGCGAATTTTCAAATATTCAAACGTACGTATATTCGGAAAGAGTAGTCAAACAGGTTTTCGGTAATTTGGATATTTCCGAATTTATGAATTTTCAAATATTCAAATTTCCGTATATTCGGAAAAAATCGTCAAACGGGTTTTCGGTAATTTGGATATTTCCAAGTTTACGAATTTGCGAATATTCAAATTTCCGTATATTCTGAGAAATTTGTTAAACAGGTTTTTGTTCATTTGGATATTTCCGAATTTTCGAATATTCAAATTTACGTATATTCGGAAAAATTTGTCAAACAGGTTTTCGGTAATTTGGATATTTACGAGTTTCCAAATTTTCAAATATTCAAATTTACATATATTCGGAAAAATTTGTTAAAAAGGTTTTTGTTCATTTGGATATTTTTTTTCAAAATTCAAAATTCGTTAAAAAAACTAATTCGGAAATGAAACGAATTGCACATGTCTAGCGAGCATGTATGTATGTAAACATCAACACATGTTGGGTAGCTAAACATGTTTTACATTAATGCATTCTTTGCATTAAGTAAAAAAAATATTTAGGCATCAATTTTGGCCCCGCCCCCTTATACTTACCTGAGCCCTCAGTCGATCCAGCACTGTGAACGTCTGCAGCCCTTCTCTCCCCTCACTTCCAGGTCTCACTGGCTTTGCCGGAGCCTTGGGAGCCATTGGCTCCCCTTGTTGTCAATCAAAGCCAGTGATGAGGGAGCGGGTTGGGGCGGGGAGGGGCGGGGGGGGCGGGGGCGGGGTTGAGTCCCGCTGTCTGTGTCAATAGACACATCAGTGGAGCTCGAGAGTGAACACACATGAGTGCCCCCATGGGAAGCAGCTTTCCATAGGTGCACTAGACAGGGAGGAGGAGCCAGGGGCGACAGCGCGCGGGGGGGGGGGGGGGGGACTCGAAAAGAGGAGGTTTGGCATTGCTCTGTGCAAAGTTTGTTTGTTTGTTTTTTTGTTTTTTAATCCTTTACAATCACTTTAAAGTCAGATTTAGGGTATAATTCACAGTTAACTCTAAACTGATAACCCGTAGAGACTCTTAAAAGCAAAGCCTATGGAGAATATTTTATTATTATTCAACAGGCATGTGCAATTTTAAGGCTTCTGAATAAGAATGATGTGCAACTGAGATCCGACGTCATTGATGGATCGTATGGATGTGAGATGGAACAATTAGTCACAATGCGTGTCTTATATCTATAAAGAAGGTGTCCTTTTATACCACACTATTTTTCAATTGCCAAAATTTTTCGCGTATGTGCCCGTAAAAGTCTCTGCTACACACAGGTGCAGCTCAAAAATGTAGAAAATCATCAAAAAAGTTCATTCATTTCAGTAATTCAATTCAAAAAGTGAAACTCGTATATATTATACAGATGCGTTACACACAGAGTGATATATTTCAAGCATTTCTTTCTTTTAATTTTGATGATTATGGCTTACAGCCAGTGAGACCCCAAAATTCTGTATCTCAGAAAAATTTGAATATTACATAAGACTTATAAAAAGAAAGATTTTTATTACAGAAATGTTGGCTTAGTGAAAAGTCTGTCCATGTACAGTATAGTGTGCACTCAATACTTGGCTCTTTTTGCATGAATTACGGCATCAATGCGGCGTGGCATGGAGGAGATCAGCCTGTGGCACTGCTGAGGTGTTATGGAAGCCCGGGTTGCTTTCATAGTGGCCTTCAGCTTGTCTGCATTGTTGGGTTTGGTGTCTTTTATCTTCCTCCTGACAATACCCCACAGATTCTCTATGGGGTTTAGGTCAGGCGAGCTTGCTGGCCAATCAAGCACGGTGATCCCATGATCGTGTGACCGGGTATTTGTAGTTTTGGCAGTGTGGGAGGTGCCAAGTCCTGCTGGAAAATGAAATCAGCATCTTTATGGAGATGCTGATTTCAAAGGGAAGCATGAAGTGCTCTGCAATTTCCTGGTAGAGGGCTGCGTTGACCTTGGACTTGATAAAACACAGAGGACCAACGCCAGCAGATGAAACGGCTCCCCAAAATCATCACAGACTGTGAAAACTTATCACTGGACCTCACCCAACTTGGATTCTGTGCCTCTTCACTCTTCCTCCAGACTCTGGGACCTTGATTTCCAAATAAAATGCTAATTTTACTTTCATTTGAAAAGAGGAAATTGGACCACTGAGCAACAGTGTGATCCTTTTTCTCCTTGGCCCAGGTAAGATGCTTCCGATGTTGTCTCTGGTTCAGGAGTGGCTTGACACAAGGAATGCGATAGTTGTAGCCCATTTCCTAGATACATCTGTGTGTGGTGGCTCTTGAAGCACTGACACCAGTCGTAATCCACTGCTTGTGAATCTCCCCCCAAATTCTTAAATGACTTTTGCTTCATAATCCTCTCAAGGCTGTGGTTATCCCTGTTGCTTGTACACCATTTTCTACCACACCTTTTCCTTCCACTCAACCTTCCATTAATATGCTTGGATACAGCACTCTGTGAACAGCCAACTTCTTTAGCAATGACCTTTTATGTCTCACCCTCCTTGTGTGGTGGGTGTCTTCTGGACAGCTGTCAAGTCAGCAGTCTCCCCCATGATTGTGTGACCCACTGAACCAGACTGAGAGACCATTTAAAGGGTCAGCAAACCTTCACAGGTGTTCTGAGTTAATTATTGTGTGACATCATGAGTCTACAGTATTTAACTTTTTCACAATATTCTAATTTTCTGAGATACTGAATTTTTGGGTTTTCACTAGCTGTAAGCCATAGTCATCAAAATTAAAAGAAAGAAATGCTTGAAATATATCACTCTGTGTGTAACGAGTCTATATACCGTAATATATGAGTTTTGCTTTTTGAATTTAATTACTGAAATAAATGAACTTTTTGATGATATTCAAATTTTTGGAGATGCACCTGTACAGTATGTGTTTTAATAGTCTATGGATATTAGGATGTGGACGCATTGGCATAGAATATCCTTCTATTAAGAAGGGTTTCCACCATCCCGATGCTAAATTTCCGGGTCTGTAACACTTCCGTGTCCATTTTAGAGGGCTGCCACCATCTTTCCACAGGTCTACACACCTGCTGTGCCAATTATAAGGGTCTTCAACCTTCTTAAACAAATGTATTATTTATTTTATATGATCGAATATATAACAAAAGCAGCTGGAAGGTTAGTAAATGTAAAAACGAAAGGATCACCGCTACTCCTGACCACCCTACGTGAATAACCGATGGAGAGAGGCCTCAGCCTACATGTCTCCACCAAATCACACACACATCCCTGATCCTATGATTATGTCCTGGTGGGTGGGGTGAAAGGCATCAGGGTGTGTTGTGGTTTGGTGGAAACAAGCTGTCTGAGGCCACTCTTCATCGTTTATTTACCTTGGCTGGCCGGGAGTAGCAGCAATCCTTTCCTGTTTACATTTACTAGCCCCTTGTATTGGTATTAAGACAAACCTGCACCCCATGTTCTGGGACACAGGGAAATGTTTTTTACTTCTACTTCGAGTGGCACCAAAAGCAATCAAACATGAGCAGCTGGAAGACACAAAGGTGGGTGGAAACCAGTGGTGGCTGATGGTTTCTTCTTTTGGGGAGGGCACGGCACTAACAGCACCCCCCTCCGCGGGTGGTCCTGCACTTACCCGCGTGTGGGGGAGGGCTGTGGTCTCCTCTCCTGGATTGTGGGCAGCGGTGGCTCCAGTGTCCGTTCCTCATGCTTCCTCCGCCGTGTGTCTACTCTTCCGCCAAGGCTCTAGGCATCCAATAGGTTTGCCTGACGCTTTGGCCAATCGGGAAACAGGTTTCATGGCCTGCCTCCTGATTGGCGGGGAGGAACTTTAGTGTGAAAATAGTGAAAATTCATTCGCTGTCGTCACACAACTGGGTGGGCTTGGAGCGCAATGCTCTGCTCTCCGAGGTCACCCTTTTTTTGAAGACTTTTAGAGCCTCTGATTCTAATCAGGTGCTTAAAAAACACCCCCCCCCAGATTGGAATCCATAGTCCGGCGCTCTGATATGTAGATCAGGGGGCCGGACGCATGGATATGGGAGGCTGCGCCCGTGCGCCCTCTATGGACAGGCCACCACTGTTGGAAACTTCCAAATTGTGGACAGGAACAGAGCAGGGAATTATGGCAAGGATATCTTGCTGACTCCAGGAAATAACTTCTACTGTATAACAAAAATATTTATGCGTCAACACTTTTTGGATTGGAGCTGTAATGGAATACATTTTTATTTTCAATAAAAACAGCTGGAGTTCTAAATTGCTCAAGAGCGATCATAGTTTATTAATGAGCTATTGTGAATCTGTGTGTTAGATAATTTCCTTTTTGAATGCTGATGTTGCCTGGCCAAAATCCGCTCTTGTAGGGATTGCATATTTATTATTAGAGGACCAGTTGTATTAAATCACATGTCATCATGGCTACATGCCTGAGCTATCCAGCTGAATTACTTGGAGAGTTACACATACTGGCGTTTATTTATATATTGTTCTGCAGTTCTGTACAGAGTATAAAGAAC
This sequence comes from Lithobates septentrionalis, assembly GCA_037952835.1. Classification (NCBI taxonomy): domain Eukaryota; kingdom Metazoa; phylum Chordata; class Amphibia; order Anura; family Ranidae; genus Lithobates; species Lithobates septentrionalis. Next base: position 105,679 of record JBBDGP010002812.1, read on the forward strand.
CATTATATATATAACCTGTCCCAGAAGGAGATATTTCAACCTACCATGCCTTCTAGAGACACAACTTGTGGAAATCCTTCTCGGTAGAGTGGAGTCTGTTATAGCCACAAAGTGGGACAACTCTATACTAATGGTCTAGTTTGGGAATGGGATTCCAACAAGATCATATCGGAGTGATGCAAAGCATAAGGGTTCTTCAAAATCTTTTGGAAAGCCTTCTCTGTCAAGTAGAGTCTGTTAAAACCACAAAGTGGTAGAACTCCATATCATTGGCCATGGTATGGGAATGAGAGGTCCAACAAGCTCCTACTGGTGTGATGCAAAGGAAAGATGTTCTTCAAAATCTTGTGGAAAACCTTCTCAGTAAAGTGAAGGCTATTAAAGTCCCAAAGTGGGACAACTCCATAATAATGGCCATGGTTTGAGGAGAAGGTGTCCAACAAGCTCGTACAGGTGTGGTGCAAAAGGATACATGTTCTTTAAAAATGTGTGGAAAACCTTCTCAGTAGAGAGGAGGCTGTTAAAGCCACAAAGTGGGTTGACTCCAAATTATTGGCCTAGTATGGGAATGGGATGCCCAACAAGCTCAAAAAGGTATGATGGAAAGAAAAAATGTTTTTTTTAAATCTTGTGGAAAGCCTTCTCAGTAAAGTTATGGCTATTAAAGCCACAAAGTGGGACAACTCCATAATGATAGCCATGGTTTGGGGAAAAGGAGTACAACAAGCTCAAACAGGTGTGATGCAAAGGATAACTGTTCTTCAAACATTTGTGGAAAACCTTCTCAGTAGATGGGAGGCTGTTATAGCCACAAAGTGGGTCAGTTCCATATTAATGGCTTAGTTTGGGAATGAGATGTCCAACAAGATCATATAGGTGTGATGCAAAGAATAGATGTTCTTCAAAATTGTGTGGAAAACCTCCTCAGTAGTGACTGTAAAACCAAAATGTGGTGGAACTTTGTAATAATGCAGATGGTTTAGGAATGGGATGACCAACAAGATCATATAGGTGTGATGGTCAGTTGTCCAAGATTCTGGCCATATAGCATACAGTACATTGAATAGGCCTATGCACAGTTTATTGGATTTGATTAAAAGCTCAGTGTGTTTAGTCTTTAATAGGCATGGTTTTGGGATGAGATTTCCAATAAGCTCATACAGGTGTGATGCAAAGGATAGATGTTCTTCAAACATTTGTGGAAAACCTTCTCAGTACAGAGGAGGCTGTTATAGCCACAAAGTGGGTCAGCTCCATGTTAATGGCTTAGTTTGGGAATGAGATGTCCAACAAGCTCATACAGGCGTGATGCAAAGAATAGATGTTCTTCAAAAATTTGTGGAAAACCTCCTCAGTAGTGGCTGTAAAACCAAAACGTGGTGCAACTTTGTGATAATGCCCATGATTTAGGAATGGGATGTCCAACAAGATCATATAGGTGTGATGGTCAGTTTCCACGATTCTGGCCATATAGCTTACAGTACATTCAATAGGCCTATTCACAGATTATTGAATTTCATTAAAAGTTCAGTGTGTTTAGTCTTTAATAGGCATGGTTTTGGGATGAGATTTCCAACAGGCTCATACAGGTGTGATGCAAAGGATAGATGTTCTTCAAACATTTGTGGAATGCCTTCTCAGTAGAGAGGAGGCTGTTATAGCCACAAAGTGGGTCAGCTCCATGTTAATGGCTTAGTTTGGGAATGAGATGTCCAACAAGCTCATACAGGCGTGATGCAAAGAATAGATGCTCTTCAAAAATTTGTGGAAAACCTCCTCAGTAGTGGCTGTAAAACTAAAACATGGTGCAACTTTGTGATAATGCCGATGGTTTAGGAGTGGGATGTCCAACAAGATCATATAGGTGTGATGGTCAGTTGTCTACCAGCTTCTGGCCATATAGCTTACAGTGCATTGAGTAGGCCTATGCACAGATTCTTGGCTTTCATTAAAAGTTCAGTGTGTTTAGTCTTTAATAGGTATGGTTTTGGGATGAGATTTCCAATAAGCTCATACAGGCGTGATGGAAAGAATAGATGTTCTTCAAACATTTGTGGAAAACCTTCGTAGAGTGGAGGCTGCAAATGCAACTTATTAATGGCCATGGTTTTGGAATGGGATGTCCAACAAGATCATATGGGTGTGATGGTCAGCTGTCCTCCAGCTTCTGGCCATATAGCATTAAGTACACTGAGTAGGCCTATGCCCAATCTTTGGATTTCGTTAGACGTTCAGTGCATTTAGTCTTTAAAAATCATCTGCTGCGGTGTTACTTGTTTTACAATCATTTTCACGTGTTTCTTCTAAGAGCAGAACAAGCAACTGATAAATAATAAGGAAGACAGCTGAACATCTCCAGTCGAGATTGACTTTGTTTGAAAGATCTGAAACATATTGTCGCTCGGAATGTGCTTGCATATTTGTATTGTGTTTGTTAATTGAGTTTACGAGCAGGAACTCTATCTGCGGTCACAGATGTGTGACAGAGTTTTCTTGGAGGTTTTTTTTTGTGTTGTTGGCAGTACGAGAAGTCCTTGGATACTGGAGAAATTCTGGCAGATGCGGATGAAACCTTGTGCATTGAATTCAGGAAGCTAATGTTATTTTAGAAGTCAGGAGCCAAAGTCCGCGACTTTCCATGTTCGCAGCCATTGTCAAGAGGAGAGAAAGAAAAAAAAGTTTCCCATAGCGGATGCCAAGACTTTGTCCTTGCGTGTAGTGACAACTTTACACAAAGTGAAAACATCGCTGGCTGATAATTTTATCAGGGTTCAGACATGAAAATCTTTGTTTAAAGTGAACACCTAGACTTCTCGAATGCATATATTTTTTTGACTGCAATTAAACAGAAAAAAAAAAAAGTATTTTGATTTGTTACACTGCCTTAAAGAGACCCTGTCACCAGACCCTTGGTTTCAACACAATTAGAATTTATTAATATGCATGTGATATATTTTATGAATGTTATTTAGCTGTAAAAGCTGTGTAAAGCCTCGTACACATGATCGGATTGTTCGCCAACAAAACCGTGGAATTTTGTCCGTCATTACACTTCGGTGTCTGTCCATTTTTTGGGGGGGGCTGCAGTTCTGCTTTACATACCGTCCTAAGCGCGGAATATTCTAGTCTATATTTGTCCGAAGGGCGTTGGCCCAAGCTTGTCTTGCATACACACGTCCACACAACCGTTGGCCAACAATTTACGAACGTAGTGACGTACTACGTTGCTTCTCAGCTCTTTAGCGCCACCCTTTGGGCTCCTTCTGCTAATTTCGTGTTAGTAGAAGTTTGGTGAGTGTTGATTCGCGCTTTTTATTTCGCACTTTTCATTTCACACTTTTCAGATCGTTTATGAACGTCCGTTCGTCAACCAGCCATGTTGAGGAATCGGAGAAGATAACGTATTATTTATTATTGGCCTTGGAGTTATTGCTTTGTCTTAGGTCCAGTCCAGGAACAGGAGGAGGAGGATTTCTTGGACCAAAAATTGGTTGCTTTATTAATGGTGACCAATTATGTCATATGCCTTTGCTGCGGGAGCTCCAGGAGAATAATCCGGATGATTTTCGGAATTATCTCTGGATGACGGACCCCTGCTTTCACCAACTCTTGGCATTTTTGACCCCCTATATTAAGAAGTAGGACACATGCATGAGGCTTTTATTTAATTTTTTTGGTTGCATAATGATTTGTTATATTTTCTATATTTTTGCATGCATAGAATACACTTTTTGGTTAAGTTCTATTGGCAGATAACATGTCTAATTTTATTTGTTTTCTTTTTTTGATTCACAATAAAAAAATAGTGTAGAATAATACTTGGCTATTTGTTTTACTTCAAATGACAGTTTGGGAGTCGGCAGTTACATTTAAAAAATACAATGTAAAATTAACAAGGGACACCAACATAGTTGTATCTTTCATCTTAAAAACTCCGGGATAAGGGTGTTGTGGTAACTTGACCAAAAAAAACAAAACATAATAATATTATTCTTGATATTACTAAAAAAAATTTGTTTACAATAACTCCATCAGTATCAACAGCAAAGCAGCTTCATTATTATCCCATTAAAGAAGAAGAGAATTGTGCGCTGCATTTCCACATTTCATAATTTGCCACGTCACAAATGTTAATTCTCCATTACGAACGCTAGTTTACAAGACTGACCGCTTCCGAGCATGCGTGTTTGTACTTTGGACTTCTGTCCGACGAACTTGTGTACACACGCTCGGAAAATCCGACAACACACATTTGTCTGTGAAAAATTTTAAAACCTGCCATCCAACATTTGTCCGCAGAAAATCCAACAACAATTGTCCGATGGAGCGTACACACGGTCGGATTTACCGCCAACAGCCTGTCATTAAACATTTCCCGTCGGAAAATCCGATCGTGTGTACGAGGCTGTAAGAGAAGTCCGGCTAATAGACCTGCCCACAAGTATGGGCACACCAGTATAAAGAAGGACTTGTATGGGCGCATGCGCGGGCATGCACAGGCGCGCGCCAATGCATAGGCGCGCGCCAACTGAGCACTGACACATGAACTTTGCTGAGTGATCTTTCAGCTAGTGCCTGCTTACCTGATCGGTTCCAGTTACCTGTGTTCTGACCCGGCTAAACCTGAACTTTCTCCTTGACTTCTGCCTGCCTTCCTGATCCCGGCTTGTGTTTGACTCCGCTTCTGCCTGATGTTCCTGTACCTTGCTGCCCGTCTGTGTACAGAACCTGGCTTGTATCCCATCTCTGCCTCTGCCTCCTGTCTCGGTACCTGCTCTGTCCGGCTGTTGATGACCTCCTGGCTTTCGTCCCGGCTACGCCTCCATCTGCTGACCCAGCGATTCGGAGCTCCAGTTCTCAGAGCCTGCCCAGTGCTCTACAGCCACCTGGTTCCTGCCAAGGCCCAGCCAGCGCCAACAGCTACATCTGCCCTCGTGCCACTCTGTGTCCTTCACTCCCTGTCATCACTGTGTCGGACAGGAGGTGCAAGAGAAGCCCCCTCTCCAGTTTGATCTCCACCAGGTACGTGACAGAGGCTTTAGACATCTAAAAGTCCTGACATCGCTGCTGGGGGGGCGCTATCTTAGATGTGATGTTAGCAGCTGACTCCCCCCTTATAGTGATCCCCCAGGCAGCTACATAAAAGATTATATAGGGAGATGAGGGGAGAGGGTGATGGTAAAGGAGCTGGACCAGCACATCCAGTAATCCTAGAGTAGTAGTAGTCCTAGAGGAGAAGAGGTCTATGTCGTGAGAGGAACACGGGGCTGTTATAGAGAATGGACTCTTCTTAGATTTTCTAAATCTAGATTTTCTAGCAAGTTCAAAGGCTCATTGTAAGTCAATGCAATATCATCTATAGAACAGAGAAACACTGCAAGTAGAAATTTAAAATACTTGGTATTTTCGTGCTTGTGCATGCAATTTTTTTTTTAAGTTACCTATATTAGGTTTCACAATTTTGTAGATAGGCAAAACATATATTGTTTTTATTTTTGATAGCGTGAGTAAAGTTTAGCAGCCCTGTTCTGTTAAATAAATAAATAAATAATCAAATAAATACCTATTTGAATTAATTATTGATTTTTTTTTTAAATTAATCATTTGATTAATGTATTTATTATTTAAGTAATATAGTTACATAGTTACATAGTAGGTGAGGTTGAAAAAAGACACAAGTCCATCAAGTCCAACCTATGTGTGTGATTATGTGTCAGTATTGCATTATATATCCCTGTATGTTGTGGTCATTCAGGTGTTTATCTAATAGTTTTTTTGAAACTATCGATGCCCCCCGCTGAGACCACCACCTGTGGAAGGGAATTCCACATCCTTGTCTCTCTTACAGTAAAGAACCCTCTACGCAGTTTAAGGTTAAACTTCTAATTGTAATGAGTGGCCACGAGTCTTGTTAAACTCCCTTCCGCAAAAAAGTTTTCATTGCTGAGCCTATCATCTACTAGGAACCCCAGGTCCTAATGATTTTTTTTATGGGTGTTGCGTTGGGGAGATTTCCCTATTTTGCTCAATAATTATTTATTTTAAATAATAAATACTTACTTTAGTTACAGTATTTATTATATTTATTTTTTTTCTATCTGTGTAGCATTTCCCTCATTTTCTTATGAAATATTGAATTAATTAATGCAATCAATTAATTAATGTCGTTATTTTTTTATTTTTATTTTTATTTTTCTATCTGTGTTGTATGTTCCTCATTTTTTATGAAATATTTTCTAATGAAATATTGAATTAATTAATGCAATTAATTAATTAATTAATGTAGTTATTTATTTATTTATTTTTTCTATCTGTGTTGCATTTCCCTCATGTTCTTATGAAATATTGAATTAATTAATGAAATTAATTAATGTAGTTTTTTTTTTTTTTTTTTCTACCTGTGTTGCATGTTCCTCATTTTCTTATGAAATATTTATTTAATTAATTAATGTAGTTACTTTTTTTTTCTATCTGTGTTGCATTGGGGAGATTTCCCTTAGTTTCTTATCCTGGACGCACAAGAGCAAGTCAGAGGAAGACTCTCTAAATTGAGGTAAAGTCTCCTCTTACACAGCTGACTCTCAATCAGGTGTCCCCAATGCAAAAATTATCTTCTATGCCAGATCTGGGGACCACAATTACATTTTGGAGTTACACATCACTTTGAGTCCTGGGGTCAATGGTCATCAGGACAAATGGAGAGGGATTTCTCCAGCAGGGACATGGGAGGCAATAAAATTAAAATAAAAAACTGCTTAAGAAAAATGTACACAGTGAGACATGATGCCAGTCATACCAAAAAATAAATTTCGGGTTTACATACTGTGACGGACCGCCTGGTACCCCACTTGGATGCTTCTGCCAAGATACGGCTTCCTCCACTCTGGAACCAGGAACCGGGAATTATAGCTGAGCATTGCACCCAAGAACTAGAAGACACTAGATTAGGTGCAAACTGGAACTCTTTATTGTAAATTCACACACAATATATACCACACAAGTTCAGGTAAGAGCTTGATCACATTATCCTAAACAATGTAAACTGTAAAGAGTAATAGCAGTACATCTAATAGTACATCTAATGAACAGGTAAAATAAACAAAAACAGTAATCTAATTAACCATAAACATATAGAGTTCCACAATAGTTTGGTAATGAGGTGAAGTGGACGCAATACTAGCAACAATAAAACAATAGGTGACTCAAATAACAATGGGGATTTGCACCTAGGAGGCACACAATGGGAAATTGTACCATGAGTGAAAGACACTTTAATAAACAGATTATAGCAGGAGACTCCCGCATCAGGTTGTTATGAGATAATTGTATTAACATTTATTCTGAGTCTAAGGGGGGGGGGGGGTGAAGCCGCCATTGATGGTTTTGGCACAGAGGCCCAAAATCTGTATCCAGGTTCTAGATTCCCAGAGTGTTTGTTTTTCAGGGGAGACCTGGATGTGAATCCAAAGCAAAACCACTCCAAGGGTCCCCCAGGCACACACCTCCTTTGAGCCTCCTCAAAAGCCAGGGCCCATAGTCAGTAGGCAAGAGGCTACCCTGCAGTCCCCTCCAAAAGCCCCTGTCCTGGTTGGGTCAGTCACATACACAATTTACAACGGAAAAAAACATCCTTTTATATTTTGCCTTCCCTGGTTCCTCCCATATCCTCTTCTACCCAATAAATAAACATGCTAATGATGTTTTTTTAATACAACTTTTCTGCTTTTATTACATATCTTGCTTTAGATGTAGTGATGTCATCACTGGGTCTCTGTGGCAGACCATGACTAGTGGGAGGGCTGTACATAGCTTTGTGAAATCATCACATCGCTCTGCCTCAGTACTCCTCCCTAGACACGGCTGGTGCTTAACTATTTAGCGCCCAAGGCAAGACTAACACTCCCCTGTTCGCCTTGCCTAGGGTCACACAGGGGACAGGAAAAGAGAGCGGACTCACCGGACTGCAGCTATGTCTCCACCTCCTCCGCAGTTGTGCCCGCCGCCTCCTCGGCTGACCTCATTCCCGGTGCCTCCTCCACCTTCCCAGCTGTGTCCACCTCCTCTGTGACCTCATGCCTGGTGCCTCCTCCGACTCCCCAGTTGTGCCCGCCTCCTCCGCTGACCTCATGCCCAGCGCCTCTTCCAACTCCCCAGCTGTGCCCGTCTCCTCCTCCGACCTCATGCCCGGTGCCTCTTCCGATTCCCTAGCTGTGCCTGCCTTCTCCGCCAACCTCATGCCCGGTGCCACCTCCGCTGACCTTATGCCCAGCGCCTCTTCCAACTCCCTAGCTGTGCCGCCTCCTCCACCGACCTCATGCCCGGTGCCTCTTCCAACTCCCTAGCTGTGCCGCCTCCTCCACCGACCTCATGCCCAGCGCCTCCTCCGACTCCCCAGCTGTGCCCACCTTCTCTGCCGACCTCATGCCTGGCGCCTCTTCCAACTCCCTAGCTGTGCCCGCCTCCTCCACCGACCTCATGCCCGGTGCCTCCTCGGCCTTCCCAGCTGTGCCCGCCTCCTCCGCCGACCTCATGCCTGGCACCTCCTCTGACTCCCCAGCTGTGCCCCCCTCCTCCGCCGACCTCATGCCTGGCATCTCCTACGCCTTCCCAGCTGTGCCTGCCTCCTCCGCTGACCTCATGCCTGGTGCCTCCTCCAACTCCCCAGCTGTGCCCGCCTCCTCCTCCTTGCCCGGTGCCTCCTACGACTCCCCAGCTGTGCTCGCCTCCTCCACCAACCTCATGCCCGGCGCCTCCTCTGACTCCCCAGTTGTGCCCGCCTCCTCCGCCGACCTCATGCCCAGGACCTTTTCCGACTCCCTAGCTGCACCTGCCTCCTCCGCCAACCTCATGCCTGGTTCCTCTGCCTTCCCTCCTCCGCCTCATGTTCCCCAGCCAGGCTAACGGGGCAGTCAATAGGCTGTGGCTGCCCCCCCTAGGCATCAGTGCGCCCTAGGCGGCTGCCGAGTTCGCCTAATGGGAGCACCGGCCCTGTCCCCAGATTGCTCAGTCCTGATGCAAACAGTGGGCTGGCTCTGGGGAGGAGTCATGCATATATCAAAATGCCTTGATGGGTACATATAAGTCCTGGGGGGGGGTTGAGTGGGCGTTTCTAGCCTGGTTATCTTTGCATTTGTAATGCCCACATGTGATGCTGATCCTCTGCAACTGAAGGAACTGAAATACAATGAAAGGGGCGGGGCCAGGGACAGTCATGCTGGGGAGGGAAGGGCTAAAAGCCTGTAATAAAAGCTCCTAAGCCACAGGTAGAGAGCAGGTATCAATACGGATTTCTCTTTGCATAGTGTCTTGGTGTCTCCGGATATAGTAAATGGGTTTTTGTGTTCTACAAATACAGTCATTCTTTAATGTGTATGAGCCTAATTGCAAGCGTTTGTGCATGTTCGGAGTTTACTTTTAAAGAGTAGGTGAATGTAAAGTTATCAGAATAAATCGGGAGAACAGAATGTGACACGGCTCCGCTAAAAAGGCTCATCTCGCCGAGGAACGACGGCGCCTGGCTGTGCTGTCAGTGTAATTGACAAGAGCAGCAGATGTGAGAGCGCTGACACTCTGTATACCCTCCAAATTAATACAACAAATTAACATCAGCGCCTTTGTTCTGCTATTGTATCAAACGTGTCCGCATGTAGATGAGCACTCCGAATCTGCTGAGATAATTGTGCCTAAATATTGACTTACAGGCAGAAAAAAAATGCATTGTGCATGATTTGTGGCATGGCATCGGACAGCTTTTCATAATGCAGGATTTGTCGAAAAAGTTGCCTGTGGAGTGTGGGGGGGGGGGGGGTAGCAAAAAACTCGTAAACGGTGATGACTGTGTTTTAGGAGTAATGGGATTTAGTTATGATTTAATGCCAGAAAAAGATCTTTAATAGTGGGTGAGCAGGTAGTATACTTACCTTTTAGCTCTACATGCATGGAGGTACAACCAAAATATTTTTTGGGGGTATAGAATTGGAAAAGCATAGATGCCAACGGTTCCAGGCTTCTCTGCAAAGTGATACATCTTGGCCTTCAGTTTCACCGATGCTGTGTCCCGGGCTGTGTCCTGGAATCACAGCTTGGACCAAAAAGGTGTTAAAACCTCACTCCAACCAGGCTGTGACCTGGGTTTAAAGCATGAACCAAGAAAGATGCCAATATCCTAAAGCTTTACTCCAACCAAAACCTTTTTTTTAATAGAATTTGAAAAGCATTGATGCCAATAGTCCCGGATTTGCTACATCTTGTCAAGGTCAAGATGTCCTACATCTTGACCTTCTGTCCCACCAATGCTGTGTCCTGGGCTGTGCCCCAGGATCACTGCATGAACCTAAAAAGATGCTAAAGTGTTTACTGCAACCAAAACTTTTTTGGATAGAGCTGGAAAAGCACAGATGCCAACAGTTCCAGACTTCCCCAGAAAGACCTCCATTTTGGCCTTCTGTCCCATCAATGCTATGTCCCAGGCTGTGTCCTGGGTTTAAAGCATGAACCAAGAAAGATGCCAATATCCTAAAGCTTTATTCCAACCAAAACCTTTTTTTAATAGAATTTGAAAAAGCATTGATGCCAACTGTCCCGGTTTTGCCTGGAAAGTCCTACATCTTGGCCTTCTGTCCCCTTGATACTCTGTCCTGCACTTTTTTTTAAAGTCATGCTTCTCTTTTAAAGCCTCGCTCCACCCAAAACTTTTTTTTTAGAGAATTTAAAAAGCATTGATGCGGACTGTCCCGGATTTGCCTGGAAAGTCCTACATTTTGGCATTCCGCCCCACCAATGCTGTGTCCCAGGCCTGGGATTATGGCTTAAACCAACAAAAAAAAATGCTAATTGGTTGAAAGCTTTACTGTAGCCAAAACCTTATTTTTTAATAGAATTGGAAAAGCACAGATGCCCACTGTTCTTGATTTGCCAATTTGCCTGGACATCCTACATCTTGGCCCTCTGCGCCACCGATGCTGTGTCCCAGACTGTGTCTTGGGATCAAAGCATGAATCAAGAAGATGCCAATATCCTTAAGCTTGGTTCATTTTTTAATTAGAATTCGAAAAGCATTGATGCCAACGGTCCCAGATTTGCCAGGCAAATCCTACATCTTGGCCTTTTGTCCCATTGATGCTCTGTCCCGCGCTGTGTCCTGGTATCACAGCATGAACCTTATTTTCGGGGAATATTTATACAAACAATAGGACAGTTGGTGGTACATGAAGTCCAATTTTGTGAAATCAATCATTTATTATTTCTCTTCCTTAAAAATAATACCCCATAAAAAAAAACATAAATGTTATGATGTAAAACATAAATCATTAGGGCTGGTGATGTCATACATAGAGATTGAGCTTACATTCGGTTTAGCACATATTTGATGTTTTAGATATTATAAACATATTCAAACTTTTACAGGCGGCAGAATTGCCTAGTCTAATAAACGTTACCGGGATTAGGGTTGTAGCTGCAACCCTGATCCCGGTATAACCCCCTCAATACAAGGTCGTATTTATACATACGGTGGTATTAAAGTGGTTGTAAAGGCAGAAAGTGCATTCTATGCAATAAGATAAAAAACCTTCTGTGTGCAGCAGCCCCCCTCAACCCTCCCCCCAATACTTACCTGAGCCCCATCTCAATCCAGTGATGTTGCACAAGAGCAGGCCCGGGACAAGGGGTGGGCAGGAGGGACGGCTGCCCTGGGTACAGTGGTATCATGTGAGGTTCAGGGGCACCACAAGGATGTTGGGGGGAGTGTATTTGTGTTGGGAGGGGAAATTTGGGGGGGAGGGTGCAGGGGATAATAATTGTTCTAGGAGGGGAAATTTGGGGAGGTGTGCTAGGAGTGGGGATTTGGGGGGATTTGTGTTGAGAGGGGAAATGGGGAAGAGGATTTGTGCTAGGATGGGGGATGTGTGCTAGAAAAGGTAATATTGGGGGGAGTTTGTGCTAGGAGGGGACATTTTTTGGGGAGAGGGATTTGTGCTAGAAGGGGTGATTGGGGGGCATTCATGCTAGGAGGGGAATATGTGCTGGAAGTGTGATTTGGAGTGTGTTGGGGGGGGGGGTTGTGCTGGGAGCATATGTGGATTGATAGGATTTGTGCTAAGCATGCAGATTCAATGTTTTGGGGGAGGGGATTTTTGCTGACACATAATGCTCATATATGTTGGGGGGGGGGGGGCAGGGACACAATATGGCATGTTCGCACTGGGCTCTAGATGACCTTGTCCCGGCATTGCACAAGAGACTCGGCTGTCCCTCCTGATTGGCTGTGATACAGCTCTGGGCACCATTGGCTTCTGCTGCTGTCAATCAAAGCCAGTGAGCCAATGAGGATAGAGAGGGGTTGTGCCCTGAATGGACACAGAGCAGCGTTTCGGCTTGGGTGCCCCCATAGCAAGCTGCTTGCTGTGGAGGCACTCGGCAGGAGGGAGGGGCCAGGAGCACCGGCCGCGGATTGAGAAGAAGAAGGCTGGGGCTGCTCTGTGCAAATTCAATGATGGGCACTGATAGGCAGTACTGATGGGCACTGATAGGTGGCACTGATGGGCACTGATAGGTGGCACTGATGGGCACTAATAAGGCACTGATAGGCAGAACTGATGGGCACTAATAAGGCACTGATAGGCAGCACTGATGGGCACTGATAGGCTGCACTGATGGGCAGTAATAAGGCACTGATAGTGCCTTATTAGTGCCCATCAGTGCAGCCTATCAGTGCCTTATTAGTGCCCATCAGTGCAGCCTTTCAGTGTCCATCAGTGCTGCCTATCAGTGCCTTATTAGTGCCCATCAGTGCAGCCTATCAGTGTCCATAAGTGCTGCCTAACAGTGCCACCTATCAGTGCCCATCAGTGCTGCCTATCAGTGCCTTATTAGTGCCCATCAGTGCAGCCTATCAGTGTCCATCAGTGCTGCCTATCAATGCAACCTATCAGTGCCCATCAGTTCTGCCTATCAGTGCCTTATTATTGCCCATCAGTGCTGCCTATCAGTGTCCATCAGTGCTGCCTATCAGTGCCTTATTAGTGCCCATCAGTGCCACCTATCAGTGCTCATCAGTGCTGCCTTATCAGTGCCCATCAGTGCCACCTATCAGTGCCCATCAGTGCAGCCTGATATGCAGCACTGATGAGCACAGATAGGTGGCACTTATGGACACTGATGAGGCAGCACTGGTGGGCACTGGTGAGGCTACACTGATAGGTGACAATGATGGGCACTGATAGGCATCATTGAATGGCACCGAGAGGTGGCACTGATAGGCAGAACAGATAGGTGGCACTGATAGGTGACACTGATGATGAGGCACTGATGGACACTGATTGGCAGCACTGATGGGCACTGATGTGTGGCACTGATGGGGACTGATTAGCATCACTGGTGGGCATTTGCAGCAATGGAGGGCACTGATTAGCAGCACTGGTGGGCACTGTTGGGACTGATGTCCCTTTAACAGAAGCCAGTTATCGGCTTCTCTCCTCACGCTGACAGCCAATAACCGGCTTGTGTTTACATCCTGTAATCAGCTGTGATTGGCCATTTACCCCAATCATAGAGAGCGCAGGGGGGGGCACGCGGGCAACGCGATCGTGGGAGGACATCCACGCACGCCCTCCCGGCATTGTAAGAAGGGAAGCGGTTAAGGTGGTCAAGGAAATCAAAACAAATGTTCTTAAAATGACAAATGTCAAATGAATGGTATGGTCAGCTTTTACCGTCTACTGAGCGAGCCGCGGCCTGCCGCTATCTTCCATTGATAACTTTTTATTCCCTGTCAAGGATTGGGCTCTCATCATCGGAGCACAAGATGTTCCCCTGTAGGGGTGTACAAAGCGAGGCCACCTTCCCGGGCTCCCAGCTTGAGATTTAGGATGAAGGTGGATGGCACATATTGAAGTGACACCGGCTCCGCGGACCGCCGCTGCTTCTTGTTTTATGCTTATTGTGTGACTGCAGAGGAAGCTATTAAGTCTGATTTAGTGTGACTGGAAGAATTTGAACTCGTGATGAATGTTTTATCAATAGACAGTAAGGGAATGCGATGGGCTGTGAAATCACATTCTGCGGCAGATTCCGGGCCTTTGACAGATCGCGAGCGGCCATGGCTGTGGGCAGCGCTCAAAGCTGAAGTTTAATTTTGCTTATATTTTGTCGTCTCCTGGTTTCTACATTCCCTCCTCATCAACATCATAATGAGATGCCTAAACAAAAACCTTTCCACCTTCATTAAATAACTTTTTTTTTGTAGATTCAGTGATATCATTACCGGGTCTCTCTGCTACTCTAATGATGGCAGATCATAGCTAGTGGGAGGGGCCAGCAGGGTGCTGTACAAAGCTGACAGGGGTTCGAATCCCTCTTCACTCTATTCAAAACTAAAAAAAAAAAGTTTTGTCTTTGGTTACACTTTAACTTTAGTGCATATTTTCACCCCCCCCCCCCCCAAAAAAAATGGGTTTGATTTGTCCAAGGTGTTATTGACCTGCAACATCAAAAATGACAACCACTTCCCTTTTTATTCCCCAGGGTCTCAGCTTTCAGAAAACGTTTAACATTTAGGAGTTTTAATGTGGTTCTAAAGGTTCAAAGCTCTATACATTAAGGTAAAAACCCTTCTAGGGGCATCTCCCCCCCCCCAGCCCCCCTCCCTTGTACTTGCCTGAGCCCCCATCTTGATCCAGCGATGGGCACGAGAACACCAAGATATGTTTAATCTGATGCTTTCACAGGCCGGTAACGGCCTGCTTACATTAGCTGAAACCCGAAAGTGACCAAATATGAGTCGCTTTCCAGTGTCTTAGACCATAGAGATGATCGGGGACATTTTGATCCTCGGTCATCTCTATGGTCAGCTGGAAGAACCACCAGGTTCAGTCCTGAGCTCCCCGGTGAGACGGGAGAGCCTGGGCAGGTGAGGGGAGGGGGGACCCCCTTCCGCCACCTATGAAAGCGATCCAGCATCTAATTAGCCCTTAAGATCGCTTTTACATTAACCACCTTAGACCCCCGCTATAGCCGAAAGATGGACATCCATGGACATCCTCCTAGAACTATGCCCTCTGCACACCCCCTGGGGCACCATCTGACATGCTTTGTGATCGCTGCGTCCTTTAGACACAGCTGATCACAGATCATGGCAAAGGGCCAATCACAGCGGTCTTCTACCATGTGATCAGCTGTGTCCAATGTTTGTGTAAACAAGCATACTGATTATCAGCATTCCTTTCCTTTCACAGCGTAAGGAGAAAAAGGTCAGTAACCAGCAAGTGTGACAGGGGACATTTGCACAGATAATCAGGGCACCGCCTAGCAATGCCCAACAGTGCCTCCTCATCAGTGCCACCTATCAGTGCCACCTTTCAGCACCCATTAGTGCTGCCTATGAGTGCCCGTCAGTGATGCCTATCAGTGCCCATCAGTGCCCCCTATCAGTGCCCTCTTATCTGTGCCACCTACAGGAGGTCCCCAAGTTACGAACCTCTGGCTTGCGAACGACTCCTATTTATGAACTGGAGGCGGCGTGACATTATGCGCATGCGCGGCCACTTTTCGACGGCGGGCACATCGGAAAACAGCGGAAATCACCGGAAAATGACGCCTGCGCATGCGCGGCTACTTGACAGGACATCAGAAAACGTCAGAAAAGGACATCTCTGCCATTCTACGCATGCGCTTCCGACTTATGAACAAGTCCGACTTAAGAACAAACCGGCAGTCCCTAACCCGTTCGTAACTTGGGGACTGCCTGTATTGTCAGAGCTGGGCTCAGCCCTTCCTTCTCTGAGCTGGCCGCTCAGCTGTCGGAAAATTGCCAGCTCCTTATCTCTCTCCAAAGTTACTCAGCTGTTGATGATATCCTGCTCCTCAGTCTTGCCTACTTAAGCCGTCCAGTCCAGAGGATGCCTGCCTTTGCCTCGGTCGACTTTACAGAGACTATCTCCTGCGATCCTGTTCAAGACTTGCTTTGCTGACATCTCTTCTGGCTCCAGATCCTGCTTGCTGTTCCACTACATTGATCCCTGACTTCTGGCTTGGCTGACTATCCGTTCCGGTTACTGAACTTTGGCTATGTTTTGACAACGCTTGTTAGCTGTAGGCATCATCCCGGTATAACCCCTTCAGCCAAACTACAGTACATTCCGGTACGTCGCTGAAGCTGAAGTGGTTTAAGGCTATAGACCAGACGCAAGCTGGGATCTGGCATTAGATGTTGTAGGACCAAGGCTGAAGCTCTCAAGTTCTCAAACCAGTTGCGTGGTTGTTATGAGAGTTAGCCCCGATTAATGGTTTAGTAATTTAAAACTGTACATTCTATCTATAGAGATACACAATAAAAACCTTGTTATATTCAACCTCCCCTGTAAAACAACGCATCTAACAGAGATCTTGTCTTTTCAAAGGCTCCGGCCGTCAACATATTCATGGGGACAATAAACACGACGGTTGCGTCTCCATTTATTGTCTTGTTCTCTGAGTAGAAAATGTGACCCCGGGCGAGGGCGCTCCATGGTGCGTTTTTGCTTATATGGAAACACTTATTTTAATATCTGGTGTCAGGTGCATAATCGGCTTTGTAAACAGTAAGCGGAATTAAGCACCAAACAAAGGTGGTCGGGAGGAGATCCCGTAGGGTCGTGAAAGAAGGAAAAAATTAGCATTGCTATGTGTTTCTGACCGTGGAGACTTACTGTACTGTTGTTCAACGTGTTGCTGATGTCGCTGGCCGCTCATCTTCCTTTTATTATTTCACATTTCAAGGTTACTTGTTAAAAGCCGTTTAGAAAACAATAGAAACAAAACCGATAAGGTCAAAGGAACGGAGTGTTTTGTGTTGTAGGGTGAGGGATTTCTCCCATAGGAAATGTTGGTGGGTGGTGTTAATCATTTCGGATGGGTTAGGGCACAGGTCTTGTTTCCAATGCCTGGTGATGAATAATTTAGCGGATAATAGGATGTTGGCCACTAGTCCACTGTACATAGCAGTGTCGGCTGGTGCTCAAAATTTTTTGGGGGGGCACAAACAAACTGAAAAATTCTGAAAAAAAAACCATCAATTGCAGCCTCACTGTACCATCAATTGCAGCCACTGTGCCATCAAACGCAGCCACTGTGCCCATCAATTGCCGCCACTGTGCCATCAATTGCAGCCACTGTGCCATCAAACGCAGCCACTGTGCCCATCAATTGCCGCCACTGTGCCATCAAATGCAGCCACTGTGCCCATCAATTGCCACCACTGTGCCATCAAACGCAGCCACTGTGCCCATCAAATGCAGCCACTGTGCCATATCAAACGTTCCCACTGTGCCATCAACTGCTGCCACTGTCCCCTATCAAATACAGCTACTGTGCTAATCTTATGCAGCCACTGTGCCCATCTTATGCAGCCACTGTGCCCAAATTATGCAGCCACTGTGCCCCATCAAATGCAGCCACTGTGACATAATATGCAGCCACTGTGCCCATCAAATGCAGCCTCACTGTGCCCCATCAAATGCAGCCTCACTGTGCCCATCAAATGCAGCCTCACTGTGCCCATCAAATGCAGCCTCACTATGCCCCATCAAATGCTGCAAATGTGCCCCCCGCCCGCCATCTGTACTTACCCTGTCTCGGTGGCGGTGGGACAGCTCCTCAATGTCTTCTCCCGTTCTCTCTTCCCGTCCTCTGCTATGATTGGACGCCTGATAGGCGTCCAATAGCGGCACCTGTCGTTTCAGCCAATCAGGTGATGGGTAACAGATCCGAGCACCTGATTGGTGGAGAGGCGGTTTAGTGTTAGGAAAGCGAATATTCATTCGTTTTTCTAATACAGCTGAGTGACCTGCGATTGCCCAGCATGGAACTCGCAGGTCACCTTTTTTGAGTCTTATTAGAGCCTATGGCTCTAATTAGGTGCTTCAAAAACAACCCCCCCCCCCCCCGCCTCTGTAATTCAGGTGCCCAGCGTCTGAAAATGGGCCGGGCACCTGAATAGGGGGTGGCAGCGGCGGCCATAGATAGATTCATACAATGCACGAATCTATCTCTTTGTGCTAGAGGGGGTGGCTGGAGAGAGGGGGGGGGGGCGCCACTGTAAACATAGTCAGAAACTTGTCAATTCCTAAATTAAGAAGGGCCAGAGCAGGGTCAGTAGGGGTTAAGATATCTGTAATTTCTGCTATAATTTGAAAAGTTTTCCACCAATATATGGATATTTTTGCAAGACCATAAGATATGCATGATGTTGCCTGGGGAGCCACAGCCGTGCCAACAGAGTGAGGAGCTTGTGGGAAAAATTTTGGCAAATTTGCACGGGGTGAGATATCAACTGAGGGAGACCTTTAAGGCCAGTTCCCAATGGTTCACACAGTGATAGCTTGGGTCCATTGGGAGTCAGAGAAGGAAGCTGGGAGATCTGCTTTGTTTTACTAAACTTAGTTTTGTCCTGTAATATGTTGTAGATGATACATCTGAATTTCTTAATAAGGGAAAATTTGTCGAAATTTTAATATGGAACGAAACAAACCACACATGTCTAGTCTTTAACCCTAATGCTAATCCTAACTCTAAACCTAGTGCTAACCCTTACCCTAACCCTAATTCTAACCCCAATCTAACCCTAATGTTAACCCCAATCTAACCCTAATGTTAACCCTAATGCCAATCCTAACTTTATTCCTATAAATAATCCTTACTCTAACCCTAATGTTAACTTTAACTCTAACCCAACCCTTATGCCGCGTACACACGGTCGGACTTTTCGTCTACAAAAGTCCAACGGACGCTGACGGACTAAAGCTGGCTGGTAATCCGATCGTGTGTGGGCTTCTCCGGACTTTCAACGTACTTTTTTAGCCTCAAATCCGACGTACTTTAGATTTGAAACATGCTTCAAATCTTTACGTCGTAACTACGACGGACCCCGAAATCCGCTCGTCTGTGTGCTAGTCCGACGGACAAAAAGCCACGCTAGGGCACCTATTGGCTACTGGCTATGAACTTCCTTATTTTAGTCCAGTGTACGTCATCACGTACGAATCCGTCGGACTTTTGTGTGGTCGTGTGTAGGCAAGTCCGTTCGTTAGAAAGTATGCCGCAAGTCCGCCGCAAGTCCGCCGAAAGTCTGCCGGAAGTCTGCCGGAAGTCTGTCGGACAGGCTGTCTGACTTTTGTAGACGAAAAGTCCGACCGTGTGTACGCGGCATTACATTAACCCTAACTGCAGCCTGAACTCTAACCCCAATCTAGCCCTATGCTAATTCTAACCCTAGTGCCAACCCCAACTCTAACCCTAATGCTAACTAGGGATGGACCGAACACCCCCCCCCCCCCCCCCCCCCGGTTCAGTTCGCACCAGAACACCTCGAAGAGGCAAAAAGTTCTAGCGAACATGCAAACCCTATTAAAGTCTATGGGACATGAACTTGAAGAATCAAAAGTCCTCGTTTTAAAGGCTTATATGCAAGCTATTGTCATAAAAAGTGTATGGGGACCCGGGTCCTGCCCCATGGGATCAATGCAAAAAAAAAAAAAAAAAAATTTAAAACATTTTAATGATGCTTAAAGTAAAACAATACAAATTAAATATTCCTTTAAATATCATGTCTGGGGATCCCCTTAGTCTGTCTGTAAAGTGGCATATCTGTGCGATGTGTAGAACATGCCGCAGCAGTAATGACATTTCTAAGGGAAAAATGCCATTTAACCACTTCAGCCCTGGAGGATTTTACCCCCTTCCTGACCAGAGCACTTTTTACAATTTGGCACTGCATCGCTTTAACTGCTAATTGCGCG
Organism: Lithobates septentrionalis; assembly: GCA_037952835.1. Lineage (NCBI taxonomy): Eukaryota > Metazoa > Chordata > Amphibia > Anura > Ranidae > Lithobates > Lithobates septentrionalis. The sequence goes on from JBBDGP010002812.1 coordinate 125,451, forward strand.
GTCATGCAATGCTGTACCCAAACGAAATTTGCGTCCTTTTCTTCCCACAAATAGAGCTTTCTTTTGATGGTATTTGATCACCTCTGCCGTTTTTATTTTTTGCGCTATACACGGAAAAAGACCGAAAATTTTGAAAAAAAATGATATTTTCTACTTTTTGTTCTAAAAAAAATCCAATAAACTCAATTTTAGTCATACATTTAGGCCAAAATGTATTCGGCCACATGTCTTTGGTAAAAAAAAATGTCAATAAGTGTATATTTATTGGTTTGCGCAAAAGTTATAGCGCCTACAAACTAGGGTACATTTTCTGGAATTTACACAGCCTTTAATTTATGACTGCCTATGTCGTTTCTTGAGGTGCTAAAATGGCAGGGCAGTACAAAACCCCCACAAATGACCCCATTTTGGAAAGTAGACACCCCAAGGAAATTGCTGAGAGGCATGTTGAGCCCATTGAATATTCATTTTTTTTGTCCCAAGTGATTGAATAATGACTAAAAAAAAAAAAAAAAAATTACAAAAAGTTGTCACTAAATGATATATTGCTCACACAGGCCATGGGCATATGTGGAATTGCACCCCAAAATACATTTAGCTGCTTCTCCTGAGTACGGGGATACCACATGTGTGGGACTTTTTGGGAGCCTAGCCGCGTACGGGGCCGCGAAAACCAATCACTGCCTTCTGGATTTCTAAGGGCGTACATTTTTGATTTTACTCCTCACTACCTATCACAGTTTTGAAGGCCATAAAATGCCCAGATGGCATAAAACCCCCCCAAATGACCCCATTTTGGAAAGTAGACACCCCAAGCTATTTGCTGAGAGGCATGGTGAGTATTTTGCAGCTCTCATTTGTTTTTGAAAATAAAGAAAGACGAGAAAAAAAATTTTTTTATTCTTTTTTCCATTTTCAAAACTTTGTGACAAAAAGTGAGGTGTGCAAAACACTCACTATACCTCTCATCAAATAGCTTTGGGTGTTTACTTTCCAAAATGGGGTCATTTGGGGGGGTTTTTGCCACCTGGGCATTCCATGGCCTCCGAAACTGTGATAGGCAGTGAAGAGTGAAATCAAAAATTTACGGCCTTAGAAAGCCTGAAGGCGGTGCTTGGTTTTCGGGGTCCCGTACGCGGCTAGGCTCCCAAAAAGTCCCACACATGTGGTATGCCCGTACTCAGGAGAAGCAACAGAATGTATTTTGGGGTGTAATTTCACATATTCCCATGGCATGTTTGAGCAATATATCATTTAGTGACAACTTTGCGCAAAAAAAAATAAAAAAAATAAAAAATTGTCTCTTTCCCGCAACTTGTGTCACAATATAAAATATTCCATGGACTCGACATGCCTCTCAGCAAATAGCTTTGGGTGTCTACTTTCCAAAATGGGGTCATTTGGAGGGGTTTTGAATTGTCCTGGCATTTTATGCACAACATTTAGAAGCTTATGTCACACATCACCCACTCTTCTAACCACTTGAAGACAAAGCCCTTTCTGACACTTTTTGATTACATAAAAAAATAATTTTTTTTTGCAAGAAAATTACTTTGAACCCCCAAACATTATATATTTTTTTAAAGCAAATGCCCTACAGATTAAAATGGTGGGTGTTTCATTTTTTTTTTCACACAGTATTTGCGCAGCGATTTTTCAAACGCATTTTTTGGGGAAAAAACACACTTTTTTAAATTTTAATGCACTAAAACACACTATATTGCCCAAATGTTTGATGAAATAAAAAAGATGATCTTAGGCCGAGTACATGGATACCAAACATGGCATGCTTTAAAATTGCGCACAAACGTGCAGGGCGACAAACTAAATACATTTTTAAAAGCCTTTAAAAGCCTTTACAGGTTACCACTTTAGATTTACAGAGGAGGTCTACTGCTAAAATTACTGCCCTCGATCTGACGTTCGCGGTGATACCTCACATGCATGGTGCAATTGCTGTTTACATTTGACGCCAGACCGACACTTGCGTTCGCCTTAGCGCGAGAGCAGGGGGGACAGGGGTGCTTTTTTTTTTTTTTTTTTTTTTTCTTATTCTTATTTTTTTTTATCTTATTTTTAAACTGTTCCTTTCATTTTTTTTTTTTTAATCATTTTTATTGTTATCTCAGGGAATGTAAATATCCCCTATCATAGCAATAGGTAGTGACAGGTACTCTTTTTTGAAAAAATTGGGGTCTATTAGACCCTAGATTTCTCCTCTGCCCTCAAAGCATCAGACCACACCAAGATCAGTGTGATAAAATGCTTTCCCAATTTCCCAATGGCGCTGTTTACATCCGGCGAAATCTAAGTCATAAAATGCTCGTAACTTCCGGTTTCTTAGGCCATAGAGATGTTTGGAGCCACTCTGGTCTCTGATCAGCTCTATGGTCAGCTGGCTGAATCACCGGCTGCATTTTCAGGTTCCCTGTTGAGACAGGAGAGCCAGAGAAAAACACGGAAGACGTTGGGGGGGGGGGCATTCCCTCCCACGGCTTGTAAAAGCAGTCTAGAGGCTAATTAGCCGCTAGGATTGCTTTTACATGAAAGCCGACCGCTGGCTGAAAAGAATGATACCAAAATGATACCTAAACCTGCAGGCATCATTCTGGTATAACCATTCAAAGTCGTGAATGGCGTACCTAAAGACAAAAAAATGGTTAACAATAAAACACAGTAAACGGTAAAGTATAAAAAATTGCATACCTGAAAAGCAAACATGATAAAACATAATAACAATAAAACATTGCAGAATAGAATACAGTAAAAAAGAGCAGAACAATAGAGAGAATAGAGAGAGAGAGAACAATAAAACGACAACTATTTTTTTTTATTTTATATTTTTGTATGTGTTTTTTTTTTATTACACTTTTTTTTGTAACTAACTTTTATAACTGTAACCGGTTCCAGGTTCGGGTCTCTCAAAATGCGATGGCATCTTGGGAGACCCTGTGAAAGTGTGCCTAGTCTGTGGAATGCTGTACCCTACGCTAATACTCAACTAGTGAATGGTAGCGTTCAAAACATTCACCAATGCAAAGACCAGGATTGTCAGGACAGGAGGGACAATAATAGCGGGTGTCACGCCTATATCCGCGCTTGCTGCAGACACGACATCTTTTTTGGGGGGGTTCGCTGGGTAGGGGTACTCAGGAGGACATAAAGAAAATGCCTCTCATGCAGCCGACTGCATTTGGTTGGGGATGTGAATGGGGGAAGTACGGGCGCTGCAGAAGCAGTGGGTTCCCAATTAGGATTGGCGAATGCAGCAGGAAGGGCACTATGGGCACGACGGGCCTGTGTTTGTCTTTTTGGTGGCAGCGGGACACTACTTGTGCTTGCCACCTCACCAGCTTGAACTGCACTTATGGGACTCGCCACGTCACCAAGTGTTACTGCAGTGCTGGTTTGACTACGACCGGGGTGCTGGTGCTTGCCAGTTCACCAAAACGCTACCAAAAAAACTGTTAGCGATCGCAGGATCAGGCCTGACTCTTTAGTTTAGTGTTTTGTAAGTGTCAGTGATCGATCGATACTGCACTTGGGTGGGCTGGGCTGGGCCAGGCGGAGGGGCAAAACGCAGGTGCTAGCAGGTATCTGGGCTGATCCCGCTAACACTGCGTTTTTGGGAACCCTAAACTGCTGGGGACGCTAGTATAGATCTGATCGGATCAGATATTGATCCGTTCAGATACTATACCACTAAGGGAGGTGTACGGTGCATGCGTGGGTGTTAGCGGTACTGGCGCTAACCTGACACTGCCTGGGGCTGGTGCTTGCCAGTTCACCAAAACGCTACCAAGAAAACTGTTAGCGATCGCAGGGATCAGGCCTGACTCTGAACGCTTCAGTTATGCGTTTAGTGTTTTGTAAGTGACAGTGATCGATCGATACTGCACTTGGGTGGGCTGGGCGGAGGGGAAAAACGCAGGTTCTAGCAGGTATCTGGGCTGACCCCGCTAACACTGCGTTTTTGGGAACCCTAAACTGCGGGGGACGCTAGTATAGATCTGATTGGATCAGATATTGATCCGTACAGATACTATACCACTAAGGGAGGCGTATGCTGCGTGCGTGGGTGTTAGCGGTACTGGCGCTAATCTGACGCTGCCTGGGGTGACGCATATCACCGCCGGGCGATCAGGGGGCTAAACCTTTATTCGGTAATAAACGGCGGGTGCCCTGACACTATAAAAAATAAACGAACTAACCAGCGTCACCCATAATGGTTATACGGTGATCAGTGGTGAAAGGGTTAACTAGGGAGCAATCAAGGGGTTAAAACATTTATTAGATAGTATATGGGGGTCCCTGACGCTATAAAACGCTGACGGCGAACCTAAATATTTACGTCCCTAACTAGCGTCACCAGCGACACTAATACAGCGATCAGAAAAATGATCGCTTAGTGACACTGGTGACGGGGGGTGATCAAGGGGTTAAAACTTTATTAGGGGGGGTAGGGGGGTACCCTAGACCTAAAGGGGGGTAATACTAACTGTCCCAACACTGTAACTGTCACAAACTGACACTAATGCAGTAATCAGGAAAAAAAAAAAAAACCTGCTTGGTGTCAGTTTGTGACAGGGGGGGGGTGATTGGGGGGGGGGGATCGGGGTGTTTTGTATGCCTGGCATGTTCTACTGTGTTGTGTTGTGTTTGTGCACTTACATTCCAGTCTTCTCTCCTCGGCCCGGAACGGAAAATACCGAGCCGAGGAGAGATTACATCATTTCCTCTGCCTCTGTGTACAATACAGAGGCAGGGAAATGATCCCATTGGCTGGGAGCGACCGCGAGGGGGGGGGCCACGAATGGATGGCCTCCCCCTCACCACCGATCGCCGGGGAAGATTTGCCGACCGCCGCAGGCACCGGGGGGGGGTCCGATCGGACCCCCCACCCGCGGGCAGGCAGGGACGTACAGGTAAGCCCTTTTGCCTGCCCGTGCCGCTCTGTCGACGTACATCTGTGTGCGGCGGTCGGCAACTGGTTAAACTTGCTCGCGGCTGTAATGTATTGCCAGCTCTGAGCAATATAGATGAAAAAATATATAAAAAAAAAAACAAAAACGGCATGCCCCCTACTCCCAGTCCATACCAGGCCCTTTGGGCGAACTTCTAAGAACAAACGAACACCCGATGTTCGAGTCCAACATCGGGACCATTCCCAATGCTAACCAACCCTGACTCTAACCCTAATGCGAATCCTATCTCTAACCCTAATGTTAATCTGAACTCTAATCCCAATCAAACCCTAATTATATCCCCAATGCTAACCTTAAAGTGGATGTAAACCCGAATATATATATATTTTTTTTACATTATACTGTAGAGTATAAGATTTCATATAATTTGAGCCCAGTCTTGCCACACAGAGTTAATCCAGCTCTGAGCAATCCTCTTTTATTGTTCAGTGAGATAAAACTTGACAAACAGAGAAAAACTTTGTCAAATCCTCCCCCTTGCTGTGAGTGACAGGTGATTTACATCTCTCGTGCTTCAGCCTAAGACATGTATTATTTTTTAATTCCCTCCCCCACTCCTTTCTTCAGCAGCTCTGCAAGGATTGGCTGTTCCACACCTCAGCATGATTTGGCATGCTGAAGTCATGTGGTTACTTTCCTGTCTTTTCACTGGATGTTGGAGATCATAGCAGAAGTTCAGTGTTAGAAATACACAGGAGAAAATGCATATTGACAAGGGGAGTGTAGAGGTGGGCGGGGAGTCTACTGACATCACGACTCCACCCACCAAGCTCCAGACAACAGACACACCCACAGAATCTGCAGTTTTTTTCGAGTCTCATAACAGACAGAGGGGAGACCTTTGACAGGTAAAGATACATGCAGGAGGCGTGTATATCCTTATAGATAACCACTATGGCAGGAGTTTAGAAAGGATGACATTGGGTTTACATTCACTTTAATTTTAATTAAATAATAATGCTAACACTAATTATAACCCTAATGCAAACCCTAACTCTCAACCTAATCTATCCCCAATGCTAACCTTAATTTTAACTCTAATGCTAACCCTAACTCTAAGTCTAAACCTAATATCAACTCTAACTCTAAACCTAATGCTAATCCCAAGTCTAAACGTAATGCCTACTCTAACTCAAAACCTCATACCAACCCTAACTCCAATGTCGCGTACACACGATCGAACATTCAGACAACAAAATCCTGGATTTATTTCCAACAGATGTTGGCTCAAATTTGTCTTGCATACAGACGGTAGCACAAATGTTGTCGGAAATTCCGATCGCCAGGAACGCGGTGACGTACAACACATACGACGAGCCGAGAAAAATGAAGTTCAATAGCCGGTGTGGCTCTTCTGCCTGATTCCGAGCATGCGTGTAATTTTGTGCCTCGGAATTGTGTACATACGATCGGAATTTATGACAACAGATTTTGTTGTTGGAAAATTTGAGGTCCAGCTCTCAAATTTTTGTTGTCGGAAATTCCGACAACAAATGTCGATGGAGCCCACGCGTGGTCGGAATTTCCGACAACGAGCTCACATTGAACGTTTGTTGTCGGAAATTCCGACTGTGTGTACGTGGCATAACTCTAAACCTAATACCAACCCTAACTCTAAATCTAATGCTAACCCGAACTCTAACTCTAAACATAATGCTTACTCTAACTCTTATGCCCCGTACACACGGTCGGATTTTCCGATAGAAAATGTCCGATCGGAGCATGTTGTCGGAAATTCCGACCGTGTGTGGGCTCCATCGGATATTTTCCATCGGATTTTCCGACACACAAAGTTGGAGAGCAGGAGATAAAATTTTCCGACAACAAAATCCGTTGTCGGAAATTCCGATCGTGTGTACACAAATCCGACGGACAAAGTGCCACGCATGCTCAGAATAAATAAAGAGATGAAAGCTATTGGCCACTGCCCCGTTTATAGTCCCGACGTACGTGTTTTACGTCACCGCGTTCAGAATGATCGGATTTTCCAACAACTTTGTGTGACCGTGTGTATGCAAGACAAGTTTGAGCCAACATCCGTCGGAAAAAATCCTAGGATTTTGTTGTCGGAATGTCTGAACAAAGTCCAACCGTGTGTACGCCCTATTACTCTAAACCTAATACCAACCCTAACTCTAACTCTAATGCCAACCCTAAATCGAACTCGAAACGTAATGTAAAGCCTAACTCACACTCCAACCTTAGTACCAACCCTAAATCTAAACATATTGCTTACTCTAAACATAATACCAATCCTAACTCTAACACTAATGCCAACCCCAAATCTAACTCAAAACATAATACCAACCCTAACTCTAACTCCAACCTTAATGCCAATCCTAGCTCTAAACCTAGTACCAACCCTATCTCTTAACCTAATACCAACCCTAAATCTAAACATGCTTACTCTAACTCTAAACCTAATACCAATCCTAACTCTAATGCCGCGTACACACGAGCGGACTTTACGGCAGACTTTGCCCGGCGGACTGGATTTCGTCGGACAATTCGATCATGTGTGGGCTCCAGCGGACTTTGTTTGCTCAAAAGCTGGACGGACTTAGATTTGAAACATGTTTTAAATCTATCCGTCGAACTCGAGTCCGGTCGAAAAATCCGCTCGTCTGTATGCTAGTTCGACGGACAAAAAGCCACGCTAGGGCAGCTATTGGCTACTGGCTATGAACTTCCTTGTTTTAGTCCGGTCGTACGTCATCACGTACTAATTCGACGGACTTTGGTGGATCGTGTGTAGGCAAGTCCGTTCATTCGGAAAGTCCGTCATAAAGTCCGGCGTAAAGTCCGTCGAGCAAAGTCTGCCGTAAAGTCCGATCGTGTGTACGCGGCTTTACTCTAAACATAATGCCAACCCTGAAGCTAACTCTAAACCTAACTCTAACTCTAAACCTAATGCCAACTCTAACTCTAAACCTAATGCCAACCCTAACTCTAAACGTCGGACTTTGTGAATGAACGGACTTGCCTACACACAATCCACCAAAGTCCGTCGAATTCGTACGTGATGACGTACGACCGGACTAAAACAAGGAAGTTCATAGCCAGTAGCCAATAGCTGCCCTAGCGTGGCTTTTTGTCCGTCGAACTAGCATACAGACGGCGGACTTTTCGACCGGACTCGATTTCAACGGATAAATTTAAAACAAGTTTCAAATCTAATTCCGTCGAACTTTTGAGAAAACAAAGTCCGCTGGAGCCCACACACATCGAATTGTCCGACGAAATCCAGTCCGCCGGGCAAAGTCCGCCGTAATGTCCGCTCGTGTGTACGCGGCATAACTCTAAACCTAATACCAACCCGAACTCTAAACCTAATGCGTACCCCAACGATAAACTTAATGCAAACCCAAACTCTAAACCTAATACCAAACCCAACTCTAAACCTAATGCTAACCCTATCTCTAACTCTAACCTTAATGCTTAACCCTTATGATGGTGACCTCCTTCTGACCTGCATTTGGATTGCTTTCAAGCTGCTTTTGCATTCCCCTAAACTTGAATGAGGGAGCTAGTTCTGACATTAACAGGTAAATTCCATCACCACTGACCCCAATTCTAATCTTAAAAATGTGTTTATCAACAAAGCCATGTGATCAAAATGTCAGTGCTGGTGTAACATTATACGGCTTTTCCACATCATCTTCTATTTTACCCAGCACGTTAGATGTAAACACCCCATGTGGCCAAACTGGAAGTTAATTTTGACAAATCTTCTCAAGGTGACAATTTTCTTTCAAAAAATCAATTTCTACGAAATGACTCGGCTCCTCCCTAGAGATGGCAATTTAAGTCATGGAAACGGGTAGATGGGGGGGGGGGGGGGCTGTTTGTTGCATATAATTTTGTTTCTTTATGTCACATATGTATCAACGTGATTTGTGTTTTGCCTGCTGTTGTCATTAAGGGTTCAGTTCAAATCAAAATATAATTTTCACCTAAAAAAAAAATGTTTATTTTGGAGCGTTTACCACCCGCCCCTCCACCCTGTGCTGTTATCTTATAATAGCGGTAGATTCTGTCTGCACGTTTTTAATTACCAGCGGAGACGCCAGCGCACAGTTTCCTTCTGCGGTCTGACATCCTCATTACGTTGCACTTCTCCGTCCGTCCTTCCCTCTCTGTGGCGTTGCACTGCTTGTCTCTAATTGACCATGCGCACACCTGACAGTTTCTGGAACATGCATTATTAGACCTAATGGAGTGACCTGCCCATCCAGCGCCTGCTTATGTGGTTAGGAAACCGTGTGAGCTCACACTTCACTGCTCTCTCTCCAGTCCAGCGCAGCTTGCGCCTAATTGCTTGTGCGCACATTTGACAGTTTATGAAATGGACGTCATGTAATCACCCTCCCACACAAGCACAGAAAAAACTGTAAAAAAAAAAAAAATTAGATATCTTGCAACTATATTGTATTCATTTACAACCAGCACTAAAACACACAAATGTGCTAAAAATATAATACAATGTTGCAAAGTCCGCAATCTTTCTGCACAATAAGAGAACAAAAAAATATACAAAATAAAAAAAGGCCTATTCAACTTACTTGAGTGTTTGTAAAAGTTTCCAGATTTTGCAAGATAGTAAATATGCAAAACAAAGACAATAATCTGCAGTTTACTTAACCATTTGCCAACCAGGCTTCTTTTCTGACACTTTTCATTTAACCGCTTCCAGACCGCCCCAACGTACTGCGGCAGGGCCGCCCCTCAGCGCAAAATCACGTACCCATATGTGCTTTCGATTTATGGGTCTGGAGCGCACGCGCGCGACCAGCTCCTGCTGTGGTTGGACACAGCGAGAGCCAATAAGCGGGTCCGACTGGACCCACCGATTGTTCCCGAGACAGACAGAATGGCTTCCAGACTGCCCCATGTATATGTACTGCGGCAGGGTTGCCCTTCAGCGCAAAATCACGTAACTGTACGCAATTTCGATTTCCGGGTCTGGAGCGCGCACGCACGCCACCAGCTCCTGCTGTGGTTGGACACAGCGGTAGCCAATAATCGGGTCTGATGGACCCGATGTCCACCGGGACCCACCAATCGTTCCCGAGGCAGACAGAACGGCTTCCAGACTGCCCCATGTATATGTAATGCGGCAGGGCCGCCCCTCAGTGCGGAATCACGTACCTGTATGCTATATTGATCTGCGGGTCTGGGGTGCACACGTGCGCCACCTGCGACCAACTCCTGCTGTGGTTGGACACAGCGGGAGCCAATAATTGAGTCTGACGGGACCCACTGATCGTTTACGAGACAGACAGAACAGCTTCCAGACCGCCCCATGTATAAGTACTGCGGCAGGGCGGCCCTTCGGCGCAAAATCATGTACCTGTACGTGATTTTGTTTTCCGGGTCTGGAGCGCACGTGCGTGTGTGACCCGCTCCTGCTGTGGTTGGACACAGCGGGGGGCAATGATTGAGTCAGACGGACCTGATATCTGCTGGGACCCACCGATCGTTCCCGAGGGAGACAGAATGCCTTCCAGACCGCCCCATCTATATGTAATGCGGCAGGGCCGCCCCTCAGTGTGGAATCACGTACCTGTACGCTATTTTGATCTGCGGGTCTGGGGTGCACGTGCGCGCCACCCGCGACCAGCTCCTGCTGTGGTTGGACACAGCGGGAGCCAATAATCGGGTCCCACGGGACCCACCGATCGTTCCAGAGACAGACAGACAGAACGGCTTCCAGACCGCCCCACGTATAAGTACTGCAGCAGGTCGGCCCTTCGGCGCAAAATCACTTACCTGTATGTGATTTTGATTTCTGGGTCTGGAGCGCGCACGCGACCAGCTCCTGCTGTGGTTGGACACAGCGGGAGCCAAAAGGCAGGTCTAATGGGCACGATGTCCTCCAGGACCCACTGATTGTTCCCGAAGGCAGACAGAGCAGCTTCCAGACCACCCCATATATATGTAATGCGTCAGGGCCGCCCCTCAGTGCAAAATCACATACCTGTACGTGATTTCGATTTCAGGGTCTGGGGAGCACGCACGTGCCGCCCACAACCAGCTCCCGCTGTGGTTGGACACAGCGGGAGCCAATAGATGGGTCCGGCGGACCCAATGTCCATCAGGACCCACCGATCATTCGAGTCAGACAGAACGGCGGTAAACAAGGCAAATCGCTGTTCTGTGACTGGAGAAAACAGAGATCTTGTGTTTATGCTAAGCAGGAAGACAGATCTCTGTCTTCTTACAGTGCAAGCACACCGACCCCCCCCCAGTTAGCAAGCACTCCCTAGGGACACATTTAACCCTTTGATTGCCCCAATGTAAAAGGATATGTAAAGTTTTTTTTTGTTTTTTTTTAAACAAACAAGTCATACTTACCTCCTCTGTGCAGTTGGTTTTGTACGAAGTGGCCCCCAATCCTCCTCTTCTCAGCGGCGCTCCTGGCTCCTTCTCTTCTTGAGTGCCCCGTTTGACAGCCGCTCTCCCTCGGGACACTCATGCGGGCGCGCTCCCATGTCCTGCTGCTGCGTCCAGACAGCAGGACCCACCCCCCCAGCTTCCATGTCATTGGATTTTATTGACAGCAGCGGGAGCCAATGGCTGCGCTCTGCTGCTATCAATCTATCCAATCAGGACCCGCGACACTGGCTTGAGCTGGAAAGACCAGGTTCAGGTAAGTAAAAGGGGGGCTCTGGGGGACAGCTGCAACACAGGAGGTTTTTCACCTTTATGCATAGAATGCATGAAGGTGAAAAACCTTGAGGGTTTACAACCCCTTCCCTGCCAGTGTCAGTACAATTACAGTGCATATTATTTAGCACTGATCACTGTATTGGTGGTCGCCCATAAAAAAGTGTCAAAAGTGTCAGTTAGTGTCCGATTTGTTCACTGCAGCGTCAAAGTCCCACTATAAGTCGCTGATCGCCGCCATTATTATTTAAAAAATAATATATATATAAAAATTCCATAAAAATATCCCATAGTTTGTAGACGCTATAACTTTTGCGCAAACCAATCAATAAACGCTTATTGGGATTTTTTTTTTACCAAAAACATGTAGCAGAATATATATCGGCCTAAACTGAAGAAGAAATTCGATTTTTTTTTTACATTTTTTTTATTGGATATGTTTTAAAGCAGAAAGTAAAAAATATTGTTTTTTTGTATTTTTTCAAAATTGTCGCTCTTTTTTAGTTTATAGCGCAAAAAAAAAAAGCGCAGAGGTGATCAAATACCACCAACGGAAAGCTCTATTTGTGGGGGGGGGGGAAAAAGCAATTGTATTTGAAAAATTGTATATCAATGATTTTTTTCCTCATGTTGCACCACATCCTGTTAATCTGGCCAAAAATACATTCCCCTTGGGTGGAATTTTTAGGCACTAAATCCATAACAAAAATCATAGTAAAATATTGTATTTATTGAACAAGCATTAAAAGCATTTAAACATAGAATATGCAAATTTCTGTCTAAAAGTACACCATCAAAGAATGATTGAATGTGATCCTCCTTCATCCGACACGTTTCCGAGCATAAACCTCTCCTTCTTCAGGGGTGTGTTTTAGGAATTGATCACACATGTCTATAACATAAATGTAAGAAATCAATGTCAGAGCTGGGCTCAGCCCTTCCTTCTCTGAGCTGGCCGCTCAGCAGTTGGCTAATTGCCAGCTCCTATCTCTCTCCACAGTTACTCACCTGTTGATGATATCCTGCTCGTCAGTCCTGCCTACTTAAGCCGTCCAGTCCAGAGGATCTCTGCCTTTGCCTTGGTCAACATCACAAAAACTATCTCCTGCTATCCTATTCTAGACTGGCTTTGCTGACATCCCTTCTGGCTCCAGATCCTGCTTGTTGTTCCACTACATTGATCCCTAACTTCTGGCTTGGCTGACTATCCGTTCCGGTTACTGCACTTTGGCTATGTTTTGAATACATTTGTTCTTTTTACTTTTGTTATTAAACAAGTGTGATTTAACTGTACTTCTGTCTCTGCCTGATTTCGTGGTTTCTGACAATCAATAACAGATCAATAGTAACAATTCATTACCGGATTATAGTATATTTACATCTTTCTATCATTTCAAAACATACTCATATTCAAATGGTATCACAGATGGACAATCCATGTAGATTTTAAAAGCAAAAAAAAATATTTTATTTAGGTACAGTGTCGCACGAGCGCGGAATTGTCAGTTAAAGTAGCGCAGTGCCGTATCGCAAAAAATGGCCTGCTCATGAAGGAGGGGGGGGCTAAACCTTCTGGGGCTGAAGTGGTTAAATTGGTATATGAAAATTACGGCATTATGGCATCTACAAAATAGGGGATAGATTAATGGCATTTTTATTATTATTTTTTTTTTTACTAGTAATGGCGATGATCCGCGATCTTTAGCTGGACTGCAACATTGCGGACAGATCTGACACTTTTGACACTTTTTTTTGGGACCAGTGACAATTATACAGCGATCGGGGCTATAAATAGCCCACTGATTACTGTGTAAATGACACTGGCAGGGAAGGGGTCAACACTAGGAGGCGATCAAGGGGTTAATGTGTTCCCTGGGAGGTGTTTCTAACTGTAGGGGGAGGGGACTGACTGGGAGTACAGAGAGAGATCACTGTTCCTGATCACTAGGAAGAGACGATTGCTCCCCTGTCAGAACGGGGATCTGTTTACATTGACAGATCCCCATTCTGGCTCTCTGTGGAGCGATCGCGGGTGACCGGCGGACATCGCAGCCGCCAGCCACATGCATCAGCTCCCCCGCCATGCAGCAGGCGCATGCGCTCACGTGCCTGCTATAGGTGTTAAAAGGGACCGACGTGAAACTATGGCGATTTTCAGGAACGAGCCAACCTGCCGCAGTATAATGACGGCGGCTGGTCAGCAAGCGGTTAATTGTAGTTTGATTTCTTTCTCCGCACTTTGAGTTGCTTTACCCAAACCACATTTAAATAGAAAGAGAGAGAGATTGAAGTGCGCTGTCAATGTTTGCTTTCAAACACCTTCAGCAGTTTTGTAAAGCACCCAGAATAACACAAATAAGAATTCCAGAAGCATATGTCGGCTTATTTTGCATGAATGCATAATTACTTGGTTCATTTCTCCGAATTATCACACTGGCTGATCAACCCAACTTCCCAACCGGGATCTTTAACAAGGCAAAGAGCGTTGTGTCAGGCAAAGCCCGAGCGCCGTCGTCCATTGACTGGACATATAGGAATTGATTTACTAAAAGGCAAATAGGCTGTTTACTTTTGCAGGAGAAGTTGCACTTTTTCAAAAGGGAGATTTCCCCCAGAGCTTAGTAAATGTGGGGAAATTTCACTTTGCAAAAGAATACCCAATCACATGCAAGGAAAATATACTGTAAGTATGGCGGGCCGGTCGGCAAGTGGTTAAAGAGGTCCGAAATGAAAAATGAACAAAGCATATCCTTCTATAGCCTCTGATGATGGCCTATTGGTTGAAACGCATCAGGTGATGCCTTGAGAACACGATAACGCTACGAGCCGCAGCCACACTATCTTTTTTTTTTAACCACGGTGCTGAGTGTCCTGGGACAGTACCATGGTGCTGAGCATTTTGGGACAGTACCACGGTGCTGAGTGTCCTCGGACAGTACCACAGTGCTGAGCATTCTGGGACAGTACCACGGTGCTGAGTGTCCTGGGACAGTACCACGGGGCTGAGCATTCTGGGACAGTACCACGGTGCTGAGCGTCCTGGGACAGTACCACGGTGCTGAGCATTCTGGGACAGTACCACAGTGCTGAGCATTCTGGGACAGTACCACAGTGCTGAGCATTCTGGGACAGTACCACGGTGCTGAGCATTCTGACAGTACCACAGTGCTGAGCATTCTGGGACAGTACCACAGTGCTGAGCATTCTGGGACAGTACCACAGTGCTGAGCGTCCTGGGACAGTACCACAGTGCTGAGCATTATGGGACAGTACCACAGTGCTGAGCATTCTGGGACAGTACCACAGTGCTGAGCGTTCTGGGACAGTACCACAGTGCTGAGCGTCCTGGGACAGTACCACAGTGCTGAGCATTCTAGGACAGTTCCACGGTGCTGAGCATTCTGGGACAGTTTCACGGTGCTGAGCATTCTGGGACAGTACCACGGTGCTGAGTGTCCTGGGACAGTACCATGGAGCTGAGCGTCCTGGGACAGTACCACAGTGCTGTGCATCCTGGGACAGTACCACGGTGCTGAGCATTCTAGGACAGTCGCACAGTGCTAAGCATTCTGGCACAGTACCACAGTGCTGAGCATTCTGGGACAGTACCACGGTGCTGAGAATTCTGGGCCAGTACCACGGTGCTGAGCATTCTGGGAGAGTATCACGGTGCTGAGCATTCTCGGACAGTACCATGGTGCTGAGCGTCCAGGGACAGTACCACAGTGCTGTGCGTCCTGGGACAGTACAACGGTGCTGAGCATTCTGGGACAGTACCACGGTGCTGAGCGTCCTGGGACAGTACCATGGTGCTGAGCGTCCTGGGACAGTACCACAGTGCTGTGTGTCCTGGCACAGTACCACAGTGCTGAGCATTCTGGGACAGTACCACGGTGCTGAGTGTCCTGGGACAGTACCATGGAGCTGAGCGTCCTGGGACAGTACCACAGTGCTGTGCGTCCTGGGACAGTACCACGGTGCTGAGCATTCTGGGACAGTACCACGGTACTGAGCATTCTAGGACAGTCGCACGGTGCTAAGCATTCTGGCACAGTACCACAGTGCTGAGCATTCTGGGACAGTACCACAGTGCTGAGCATTCTGGGACAGTACCACGGTGCTGAGAATTCTGGGCCAGTACCACGGTGCTGAGCATTCTGGGAGAGTACCACGGTGCTGAGCATTCTGGGACAGTACCATGGTGCTGAGCATTCTGGGACAGTACCATGGTGCTGAGCATTCTGGGACAGTACCATGGTGCTGAGCATCCAGGGACAGTACCACAGTGCTGTGCGTCCTGGGACAGTACAATGGTGCTGAGCATTCTGGGACAGTACCACGGTGCAGAGCGTCCTGGGACAGTACCATGGTGCTGAGAGTCCTGGGACAGTACCACAGTGCTGTGCGTCCTGGCACAGTACCACAGTGCTGAGCATTCTGGGACAGTACCATGGTGCTGAGCATTCTGGGACAGTACCACGGTACTGAGCATTCTAGGACAGTCCCACGGTGCTGAGCATTCTGGCACAGTACCACAGTGCTGAGCGTCCTGGGACAGTACCACAGTGCTGAGCGTCCTGGGACAGTACCACAGTGCTGAGCGTCCTGGGACAGTACCACAGTGCTGAGCGTCCTGGGACAGTACCACAGTGCTGAGCGTCCTGGGACAGTACCACAGTGCTGAGCGTCCTGGGACAGTACCATGGTGCTGAGCGTCCTGGAACATTACTACGGTGCTGAGCATTCTGGGACAGTACCGCAGTGCTAAACGTCCTGGGAAAGTACTGTCGCCGTTCACTCACTTTTTGCGTTTGAATGAAAATACCCCCCTCGCGGACACCCCTTGTGCACGTAAGCACAAAAAGAAGCCACTGCGCACATCTGATCATTTTTGTCACTTGTTAAAATTCAGTCTAAAAACATTTATTCCCTGCTAGAATCTTCTTCTTTTTTTTTTTTATAATTTCTGAAAAGCCATCCAATTAATTAAATCTTGGATCATGCTGGACAATTGTTCTCTAAAGCCCAGCGATCCGCCGGCAGAGACTGAAGTTCTCTTTATTGGAACTATTAGAGACTAACAGAACCCCCCATGGCGGCTCAGCATGCCCTGTGCTCAACACAGGATTCACATTCATTATCTCGCAAAAGATAGCAAAAATTTCCCCCCGCTCCCTTCGGAGAGTGCGCTTCGTCCCTGCGCCTCGTCTCTTCAGGTGGATTTCCACGAGTTTTTTTTTTTTTTTTTGCGAGTCAATCCAACACCTTTTACAGACAGGCGCATTCTTTTAAAAAAAAAAATGCGATTTCCATATTTCCGACTAACGAGGTAGGCGGGCGGCCGGAGCCGTTGTTTTTGTTTCCTGCGCCGAAGTTTCGCGCAACGGCTAAAAAACAGCGGCTCCTCTTCACTAGATGATTCCATATCAAGTGCTGAGAATCAAATTATTTTCTAACACAATGGGGTTAGCACCTCGCACGCCGTGACAAATGGATTTTCCTGCGGAATGTCATAATAAATGTTTCTCTGGTAGCGGAGAGACTCTTCCGTATTTGCTGCAAAGCCTCTCTGCTTGTCCAAGTTTAGAGTTGGTTATAAGATATCGCCTTCACGAAAAAAAAAAAAAAAGAAGAAGAAGTGCGAGAATGTTGGCATCACAGGCGGCTTTGAGTGTCGGCAATGTCATATGCTTTTCAAGTTAAGTGCAATAATGTAACACTTTCCAGGTATTTAAAACCTCTATTTGGGGATCGCTGTACAGTAAAACCTCGGTTTGAGAGTAACTTGGTTTGAGAGCATTTTTAAATACATTTTGACTTGATATACAAGCGATGTCTTGATATACAAGTAGTGTCATGTCACAACCAATGGCGTCACTAGGGGGGGCCAGAGGGGGCCCTGATCCCCCCCCAACATTATGCTGTGCCCCACCATGTGCCCCCCCCATTAAGCAAAAAGGCAATGGGAGAGCGTCCCCAGTCAGCTCCTGCGGGTGATTCCTCCCCACCTTCCTCTACTCGCTGACACTGCATAATTCGAGCGCTCACACAACCACGTCCGCCCGATCTGCTCCTTCCCCTGCATCCTCATTGGCAGGGAGAAGAGCGAGTTGCAGGAAGGACTCCACCAGGACTCTCAGTTACTGAAAAAACAGACTGACTTCTCCCGTCCTTAGGACAGGAGAACCAGCCTGTAATTTCCAAGAAATGCCAGACCAGCGCTGTCTATAGCAGGGGCAGGACAGCAAGAGGAGGCTGGGGAACCCCACAGTGGCAGAACACCAGGGCCCGGAGGCAAGACAACCTTTGCAACCCTGATAGTTCTCCCACTGCTTTGGACCCTTATATTTTCTTGGTATGCTGGTGACCTATATCTCTTGTTTTCTGTCACCCTGGGGGGGGGGGGGGGCAATACAGTAGGAAGGGAGCTCACTGCAGAACATGTGAAAGGGCCGTTGTGTTTCAAATCTTTCCGACGGACTCAATCACTATCGAAAAAAAAAAGTTCGTCTGTATGCTAGTCCAACGGACCGAAAACGACGCAAGGGCAGCTATTGGCTACTGGCTATTGAACTTCCTTTTTCTAGTCCGGTCGTACGTCATCGCGTTCAAAAGGATCGGACTTTGGTGTGATCGTGTGTAGGCAAGTCCGTTTCGTCGGAACTCCATCAAAAAGTCCTTTCGGAGTTCAGTCCGACGAGAAGTCCGCTCGTTTGTACGCGGCATAAGTGTAGCAATATGGTTACATTTAATTAAGGTACAACATTTAGCAGCATATTGCTACACTTAGGGGCTCCTCTCTTCTCTTTAACCGCTTGCCGACCGCCGCATGTACATACACGTCGGCAGAATGGCACGGCTGCGCAAATGGGCGTACCTGCACGTCCCTTTGAAATTTGTGGTCGCGTGCGCGCCACCGGTGACACGCCGTGACCCTGCCGCGAGCTCCGTGAGTGTGATCGCGGGTCCCGCGGACTCGATGTCCCGCGGGGATACCCGCGATCGTCTCACGGAGCTGAAGAACGGGGAGATGCTGATGTAAACAAGCATTTCCCCGTTCTGCCTAGTGACAGGACACTGATCACAGCTCCCTGTAATCGGGAGCAGTGATCAGTGTCGTGTCACAAGTAGCCCCTCCCCCACACAGTTAGAACACATCCCTAGGACACACTTAACCCCTACAGCGCCAACTAGTGGTTGACCCCTTCACTGCCAGTCTCATTTACACAGTAATCAATGCATTTTTAATCGCACTGATCACTGTATAAATGTGAATGGTCCCAAAAATGCGTCAAAAGTGTCCGATGTGTCCGCTATAATGTCGCAGTCATGATAAAAATCGCTGATCGCCGCCATTACTTGTAAAAAAAAAAAAAATATTAGTAAAAATGCCATAAAACTATTTTGTAGACGTTATAACTTTCTCGCAAACCAATCAATAAACGCTTATTGCGAGCGTAATATATATAAACGCTTATATCGGCCTAAACTGAGGAAAAAAAATGTTTTTTTTTAATAATTTTTGGGGGATATTTATTATAGCAAAAAGTAAAAAATAATGTTTTTTTTTTCAAAATCATCGCTCTTTTTTTGTTTATAGCGCAAACAATAAAAACCGCAGAGGCGATCAAATACCACCAAAAGAAAGCTCTATTTGTGGGGAAAAAAAGGATGTCAATTTTGTTTGGGAGCCACATCGCACTACTGCGCAATTGTCAGTTAAAGCGACGCAGCACCGAATCGCACAAAAGTGCTCCGGTCTTTGGCCAGCCAAATGGTCCGGAGCTGAAGTGGTTAATGAAGGTACAACATTTAGCAACATATTGCTACACTTAGAGGCGCCTCTCTTCTCTGTTATACTCTGGAGCTCCTGCTGGAATTTGCTTCTAATCCCCCTTGTGGAGGCTTCCATTTGTGGATGGACATTTTATGGTTACACAACCTGGTCACATTGCTATCATTTTTTTTATATGGACTATAAACTGAAGGACCTGTGAATAAATGGTTGTGGAACGAATCATTTGAGTTTCAATGATTTCTTATGGGGAAATTTGCTTTGATATACAAGTGCTTTGGATTACAAGCATGTTTCCGGAACGAATTAAGCTCGCAATCCAAGGTTTTACTGTACTTCCCCTGACAATGCCTTCATCTGATTGTATCTCCAGATGGATGGAGCCATCTTCATTAGAAGCTGCAACCAGTCTCATTTCCAGGCTGGGCCCAGCATCATCTAGGTCTTTCCTCTGTAGCATGACCGGGGGTGGTCCATTGTGGGCACACAGGGGGCGGCCCCCCCCATCTATGCCCCGCCGCCCTTCCTATCCATGCACCTGACCCCTTTCAGGAGGCCGGGTGCATGAATTTCTATGGCGGGGGTGGACGGGGTGGGGGTGTGTTCTTTGAAGCGCTGATTAGAGCCGGAGGCTCTAATTGGCTTTTAACCCGCTTCAGCCCTGGAAGATTTTACCCCCTTCCTGACCAGAGCACTTTTCGCGATACGGCGCTGCGTCACTTTAACTGACAATTGCGCGGCCGTGCGACGTTGCACCCGAACAAAATTGACGTATTTTTTCCCCCACAAATAGAGCTTTCTTTTGGTGGTATTTGATCACCTCAGCGGTTTTTATTTTTTTGCGCTATAAACAAAAAAAGAGCGACAATTTTTTTTTAAAAACGCAGTATTTTTTTACTTTTTGCTATAATAAATATCCCCAAAAAATATATAAAAAACATTTTTTTCCTCAGTTTAGGCCGATATATTCTTCTACATATTTTTGGTAAAAAAAAAAGGCAATAAGCGTATACTGATTGGTTTGCGCAAAAGTTTATAGCGTCTACAAAATAGAGGATAGTCTAATGGCATTTTAATTTTTTTTCTATTAGTAATGGCGGCGCTCTGCGATTTTTATCGTGACTGCGACATTATGGCGGACACATCGGACACTTTTGACACTATTTTGGGACCATTGTCATTTATACGGCGATCAGTGCTGTAAAAATGCACTGATTCCTGTGTAAATGACACTGGCAGGGAAGGGGTTAACCACTAGGGGGCGATGAAGGGGTTAAGTGTGTCCTAGTAGTGATTCTAACTGTGGGGGGGATGAACTTCAAGTCACATGACAGCGATCACCGCTCCCGTTGACAGGGAGCAGTGATCTCTGTCATAACACAAGCCAGAACGGGGAAATGCCTTGTTACTTCCCCGTTCTGAGGCTCCGTGACACGATCCCCGGGTCACGATCGCGGGCACGGTCACGCTGTACGCGGCGGGAGCGCGCACCTGCTATCCCCGGCTCTTAAAGGGGACGTACAGGTACGCCCATTTGCCTACCTCTTCCATTGTGCCGACGTATATTGGCGTGCAACGGTCGGCAAGTGGTTAAAATAGAGTGGGCTCAGGGCACAGAGCATTGCGTCCAGAGCACACCCAGGTGTGTTGCAACAGCGAATGAAGCGGGTCTGTTACTTGTCTCCCGGTTGGCTGAAAGGACAGGCTCTCCTATTGGACGCCTAGGAGGAGGGAGGAGACGCATGGCGGAAGCCAGGAGGAGAAGACCCGAAGAATGCCTGCCGATGCCCGATCCTCGCCGCTGCCTGGTGTCCTGATCCCCGCCGCTCCTCGGATGCCCAATCCCCGCTGCAGCTTGGTTGCCCTGATCCCCGCCGCTCCTTAGATGCCCGCCGATTGCTGCCACCTAGATGGGGTAAGTGCCGGTGGACCGACCGGCAGACAGCAAAGGGGGGGGCATGGGGGAGTTTGAGGTGCCGTGGGGGGGTTGTTTGCCGCCCCCCCTAACAAAAAAACACCAGACGCCACTGAGTATGACTGTCCCTGGCCCAACCATTTCATTCATTGGCTTTTGGTTATTTCAAGCATGGAGGGCTCAGCATCACACATGGGCGTTACCTAGGGTGGTCTGCGTGCAAATACAGCCTGCCAAGGTGTGTCCATTCCTCCAGACTGACACCCACCCATTAAAGCCTTCTCAGTTTGCACAACTCCTCCCAGGGGCCAGCCCACTGCTTGCACCAGGACTGAGGGCTCTTGAGAGAGGTACTACCATCCTTGTGGTCATGCCATCTCTAGTGAAATGCGTTAAGGAGACAAAGGTTCCTTTTGGGTTAAGACACTACGATTGAAGCTACATTGTTGATGCTCAAATAGATGTATTCCAAAGAGTAGAGATGGGAGTGCGGCTCTCATTCAGGCATGGGGATAAAAGGACAGGAGCCAAGTTCATTGAATCCACTTTAACCACTTTCCACCCCAGCAGTAGCCAAAAGACGGCTACAGCGCGGGCTTCCACGGTTCAGGGAGGGCGTCAATAGACTCCCCGTCAATTGATGGGCACAGTGGCTGCAATTGATGGCACAGTGGCTGCGTTTGATGGCACAGTGGCTGCGTTTGATGGGCACAGTGGCTGCAATTGATGGGCACAGTGGCTGCGTTTGATGGGCACAGTGGCTGCGTTTGATGGGCACAGTGGCTGCGAATGATGGTACAGTGAGGCTGCAAATGAGGGTTTTTTTTCAGAATTTTTCAGTTTGTTTGCACCCCCCCAAAAAATTTGATTGGTTCTTGTACTCGGTCTTAAAAAAGTGGTATCGGTGCCACCATAGGCGTGCGCACAGGGTGTGCCGGGTGTGCCCAGGCACACCCTAATCACCCCGTGCACATTAGAGTTATTGCTCTCTGTAGCAGCAGAAACAGGGGAAAGATCTCCCTCTTACCGGCTCTGCCATAAGAGAAGTGTTTATGCTCTTCTCTTTCACTGTGCCGGCAGGGAGATCAATGTGGCGGGGTCATATATATGAAGACACCCGCACACGCATGTGTGTTTGAGCTTAAGGGTGCACACCCTAATGCAATAGGCTGCGCACACCTATGGGTGCCACCCTATCTTCAACATTACAGAACAAGGGGCAACTGCTACTAGCAAAAAAAAGAAAAAAAAAAGCTCTTCTTCTGTTTGGTCTTCAATGTTTGACAGATGTTTTCATCAATCAAGGACGCTCAGGTTTAGTAACTACTGACTTGCCCGAATCCATAGCCTGTTAATTAAAAACATAATCCCTTTCGACCAGTTTAGGCATTTTCATTTTTTTGTGATGTATGAAAACTTTCCCCCCTTTTTTTATTTTATTTATTTTTATTTTTTTTTAATATATATGTTTGTATTTTCTGGCAAAGTATCACAGAAAGAAATTTGCAAAGTTGAAGTTACGTCCCGGAGCTGTTACAAGAACCTGCTCACCAGAAGCTGAACAGCCGCTCTATGCGGCAAACAAACAATAAAAGTTAATGAATGAATTAATTTTGCCTATTAAACACAAATAAAACCCCAGTTCTTCCATTCGGAATTCTTTATTTAGAAAAAAATAACATATTTAGACACATCTCTGTTTTATTGCCGCAATTAAACTTAATCAGCAAACTTGCAAATACAAATAAACAACCGGAGCACTGTATGGCTTAGACGCCGAAAATTGAGAGGATTCATTTTCTCTCTTTTTTTTTTTTTTTTTTCCCTCTTCAATTTTCAGGGTTTTTTTTTTTTACTGTAAGTAAATAATTTTACAACTTGCATAATTATACGACATTCAGAGCACACCCATAGCGATCGTAATGTAACCTGGTGAGCCAAAAAATAAAAAAAATATATTCAATGCGCTTTTCTTGGAAAGGATATAAAATGATGGATAAAATAAAAGGCGCTTTTATTGACTTTTTTTTATTTGTTAAAAAGCGGCCTGGTGAGAATCATAAAGATCTCGTTCTAGTTTAGGACGCGATGCCTTACGGCTGTTTCTAACGTTGAACTTTTACTGAGAGCGTAAGTAATGGAAATGTTCTGCTTTGAAGAAAAGGTTTGTAATAATTCTCAGGGTCTTTGAACCCTAAAAAAAAAAAAATATATATATATCTCTGATCTCTACAAAAGAAGAGTGACAAGTTTGAAAAAAACACAATATGTTTTACTTTTTGCTACAATAAATATCCCAATTTAAAAAAAAAAAAAAATTTAAGGCCAATATGTATTCTTCTACATATTTTTGGTAAAAAAAAAACTAAAAACGCAATAAGCGTATATTGATTGGTGTGTGCAAAAGTTATAGCGTCTACAAAATAGGGGATGGATTTATGGCATTTGCATTTTTATCATTATTTTTTTTTTCTACTACTAATGGCGGCGCTCACACTTTGAATGACAATTGCGTGGTCATGCAACACTGTACCCAAATGAAATTTCTATATTTGTTTCCCCACAAATAGAGATTTCTTTTGGTGCTATTTGATCACCTCTGCGGTTTTTATTTCTTGAGTTAAAAACAAAAGAAGAGTGACAAGTTTGAAAAAAAACATTACTTTTTGCTATAATAAATATCCCCATTTTAAAAAAATATATATGTTTTTTCCTCAGTTTAGGCCAATATGTATTCTTCTACATATTTTGGGTACAAAAAAAAAAAAAAAATTGCAATAAGCGTATATTGATTGGTTTGCACAAAAGTTATAGCGTCTACAAAATAGGGGATAGATTTATGGCATTTTTATCATTTTTTTTTTCTTACTAGTAATGGCGGCAGTCACATTTTAAATTATAATTGCGCAGTCATGCAACTCTGTACCCAAAAGAAATTTTTATTATGCCTTCCCCCACAAATAGAGCTTTCTTTTGGTGCTATTTGATCACCTCTGCGTTTTTTATTTCTTGCGTTATAAACAAAAGAAGAGCGACAAGTTTGAAAAAAACACAATATGTTTTTCTTTTTGCTATAATAAATACCCCAATTTAAAAAAATATATATTTTTTTTTTCTTAAGTTTAGGCCGATATGTATTCTTCTACATATTTTTGGTAAAGAAAAAAGAAGAAAAAAAATTGCAATAAGCGTATATTGATTGGTTTGCGCAAAAGTTATAGCATCTACAAATAGGGGATAGATTTATGGCATTTTTATTTATTTATTTTTTACTGGTAATGGCGGCATTCACACTTTTAATGACAATTGCGCGGTCATGCAACTCTGTACCCAAATGACATTTTTATAATTTTTTTCCCCACAAATAGAGCTTTCTTTTGTTGGTATTTGATCACCTCTGCGGTTTTTATTTCCTGCGCTATAAACAAAAGTTTTGAAAAGTTGTATTTATTACTTTTTAACATAACAAGAATATACAAGACCCAATGGGCCCCACACGAAAAGAAACTATTTACATTTCTTCAGCAAGAGTGACAAGTTTGAAAAAAACACAATATTTTTTACTTTTTGCTATAATAAATATCCCAATTTTTTTTTTAACAAAAAATATTTTTTCCTCAGTTTAGGCCAATATGTATTCTTCTACATATTTTTGGTAAAAAAAAAACAAAAAACGCAATAAGCGTATATTGATTGGTTTGCGCAAAAGTTATAGCATCTACAAAATAGGGATTGCTATAAAAAAATGCACTGATTACTGTATAAATGTCACTGGCGGGGAAAAGGTTAACACTAGGGGGCGATCAAGGGGTTAAATGTGTTACCTAGGGAGTGATTCTAACTGTAGGGGGAGGGGACTCACAAGGGGAGGAGATCGATCGGTGTTCCTCTGTACTGGGAACACACCATCGGTCTCCTCTCCCCTGACAGGACGCGGATCTGTGTGTTCAGTTCACACACACAGATCCACGTCCCGGCTCTGTTACCGGCAATCGCCGGTGCCCAGGGGACACGGCGGCTGCCGGGGGCACGCGCATCGGCTCCTGGACCACCATTGGTCCAGGACAGCTCTGATACTGCTCAGGTGGAACACAACAGGAAAACAGCTCAAATGATGGAGCATGAATTATCACAATCTGATGTGGTCAACAATGACTCCAACACCGGGAGTCCTCGTGAGATTTCTGGGGATAACTCTCTCAAAACATTCCTCTCCCTCTGGACCAGATGGAAATCCTAGGAGACCCTCCTCTCAACAGGATAAAGTGCCAGGTATATTCCAATGGGCGTATAATAGCTTGAGAGTTATGTACATGTAGGGAGTACAAAAGGAACGCTCGTTGCACAAAATTCTTAACCGGGAAAATTCATTGTATAGATAAGTAAAACAAACTCACATTTGATAAGAAATCCAGAGGCAATATGAAGCGACCAGCTCTTCTAACCATCAAGATGGCTGCCGTGTCTCCGTCCAACCACGTCCAGCATCACTTGTCTCTGACGTCACCCAACGTTTCGTCATCAACGTGCGTCTTCAGGGGCCTGTGGTTGCCGAGGGAAAACCTTCATCAATATTGTCAGAAATACATTCCTCATCATCATTCCTGACTTTCATAGGCTGTCCCAGCTCATGACCAGCTTGAGCCTGTGGAATATGTATTACATCAGGTTGTAAAGGCCGTGGTTTGAGCGACCTCATAAGATCTGGCACCTCATCCCTTATGTTGGTAAATGCAAAGAGGGGGTTGGATAGGGATTATAACGGTGCCCAATGTAGAGAGGCTACAGTTTTTACTTAAAAAATATAGATTTTATTACATAAATATGCAGTGAACTACAAACATAGGGTGCATAAAACATAAGCAGAGTAATATTCAAACAGTGGTACTGGCCAAAGTATCCATGTACATGGAATGGTCACTAAAGCATGTCAAATCCCTACATGTTTCGTCAAACAATGGCTTCTTCAGGGGATTATGTAGTCACCAGTTTTTCAACAGTGGCTCAAAGGGACCCCCCCACAATAGGGTACAAAACTGGGCAGCCCAATAATCATGACAAAGGGAGGTGTCGCTCGTGTGACCACAGGGGGCATACAGGGGTCAGGCTATACTCTGCTAAGAAACAGTATGGGTAGAGGGGCGCCAGGAAAGCCAAGCAGCACTGTAAGGTTGTAACTTCACCCACTGGCATCGGTATAACTGTCACAATGGCCGCCCCTGGGATCCAGCCCAACAATCACCTCTCTGTCATCACTCCCGATCAGCTTCTTGCTGCTCCATCACACACGACATTTGCCTCCTGTACCCATGCAGCCTCTCTGACTCCTGCAGAGGAATGGGAGTCCACCTGACCCCCATGCACAGACCTCCTGTCTGTGGGGTGGGGGCCCTGAGCCATAGCCAGGTCACAACTAAATAGCCCAACACACAGCTGTGCAACCAGCGTGCCCATCTCTCCAACATCTGGCATGAACCAGCATGGGGTCCCACTGCCACACTAGTTTGTTATAACATTTTGCAAACAGGTCATTTTTTCTCCTTCACTGATAGTCACTGATGAGGCACTCATAAGGCTGCACTAATAGGTGGCACTGATGGGCACTGATGAGGCGGCACTGGTGGGCACTGATGAGGCACTGATAAGGCTGCACTGATAGCTGGCACTGATTGGCACTGATAGGTGGTACTGATGGGCACTGATAATTGGCACTGATGGGCACTAATAAGTGGCACAGATGAAGTTGCACTGGTGGCCACTGATGAGGATGCACTTATAAGGTTGCACTAATAGGTGGCACTGATGAGGCAGCACTGGTTGGCACTGATGAGGAGGCACTAATAACTGATAGCTGGCACTGATTGGCACTGATAGGTCGTATTGATAGGTACTGATAATTGGCACTGATGAGGCGGCACTGATGAGCACTGATTGGCACTGGTAGACGGCACTGATAAGCAGCACTGATAGGTGACACTGATGATGAGGCACTGATGGGCACTGATTGGCAGCACTGATGGGCACTGATAGGTGGCACTGATAGGTGGCACTGATGGGCACTGATAGGTGGCACTGGTTGGCACTGATTAGCAGCACTGGTGGGCACAGATTGGGACAGGGACTAATGTCCCTGTAACAGAATCTGGTTACCGGCTTTCTTCTTTTCTCCTCACACTGATCATGAGGAGAAAAGGAAGGATAACCGGCTTCTGTTTACTTCTGTGATTAGCTGTCATTGGTGACAGCTAATCACATGGTGAAGGGCTGCTGTGATTGGCCCTTTACCCTGTTCTGTGATCAGCCGAGTCCGAAGGACTCGACCATCACCGAGCGTGCCGCCCGCACTTTTTTTTCACACAAATAGAGCTTTCTTTTGGTGGTATTGTTGGTGGCATGAAATTGTCCAAAATGTCTTCACTGGAACTGAGGGGCCAACCCCAAAAAAACAACCCCACACCCTAATCCCCTCCTCCACCAAATGAATTGGACCAGTGCATAAAGCAAGGTCCATAAAGACACGGATGACAGTTGTTTGGGGTGGAGGAACCTGACTGGCCTTGCACAGAGTCCTGACCTCAACCCGACAGAACACCTTTGGGATGAATTAGGAGTGGAGACTGCGAGCCAAGGCCTTCTTGTCCAACATCAGCCGCCTGACCTCACAAATGTGCTTCTGGAAGAATGGTCAGACATTCCCATAGCTTCAGGACCTGCTTCACCTGTTAGGGGCGCCGTGGTTCTCAGGGCTGATAGCTGCAGTTCCAGTGTCCACCAACAGGTGTCTCTCAAAAGCCAGCAGGTTTCAGGGATCAGATCCACCTGGTTTCAGCTGCTAGGTGGCTACACAAGGATGCTCCCACTAGCACACGGTGCCTCAGTGTTTTGGTGGCTCCTGTCCTGTACTCTGGTTTTCCGAGCTGCTCCCAGACTCTGTTGCCATTCATTCTTGCTCCTGCCCTGCACCCAGTACCCCACTGCCTTGTCTCCTGCTCCTCCAGTTTACCCCTGCCTTGTGTGTATCTATCTGCGTATATTGTATATATACTGTAGTTAGGTTGCTGGTTAGGCATCTAGTCATTTGGTTTTGACTTTCATGCGTTCCCATGTTTATTGCTGTTGGTGCGTGGTTATTGTTCACTGTAAATACATCTCACTTTAAAGATATACAGTGGGGAGAACAAGTATTTGACACACGGCCGATTTTGCAGGTTTTCCTACTTACAAAGCACGTACAGGTCTGTAGTTTTTATCATAGGTACTCTTCAACTGTGAGAGACGGAATCTAAAACAAAAATCCAGAAAATCACATTGTATGATTTTTAAGTAATTAATTTGCATTTTATTGCATGACATAAGTATTTGATACATCAGCAAAACAGAACTTAATATTTGGTACAGAAACCTTTGTTTGCAATTGCAGAGATCATACGTTTTTTTATAGGTGACCAGGTTTGCACACACTGCAGCAGGGATTTTGGCCCACTCCTCCATACAGACCTTCTCCAGATCCTTCAGGGTTCTGGGCTGGCGCTGGGCGATACAGACTTTCAGCTCCCTCCAAAGATTTTCTATTGGGTTCAGGTCTGGAAACTGGCTAGGCCACTCCAGGACCTTGAGATGCTTCTTAGAGAGCCACTCCTTAGTTGCCCTGGTTGTGTGTTTTGGGTTGTTGTCATGCTGGAAGACCCAGCCACAACCCATCTTCAATGCTCTTACTGAGGGAAGAAGGTTGTTGGCCAAGATCTTGCGATACATGGCCCCATCCATCCTCCTCTCAATCGCCCAGTGCAGTCCTCCTGTCCCCTTTGCAGAAAAGCAGCCCCAAAGAATGTTTTCACCTCCATGCTTCACGGTTGGGATGGTGTTCTTGGGGTTGTACCCATCCTTCTTCTTCCTCCAAACACAGCGTGTGGAGTTTAGACCAAAAAAAGCTCTATTTTTGTCTCATCGGACCACATGACCTTCTCCCATTACTCCTCTGGAACATCCAGATGGTCATTGGCAAACTTCAGACGGGCCTGGACATGCGCTGGCTTTTGTGAGAGACGGAATCTAAAGCAAAAATCCAGGAAATCACATTGTATGATTTTTAAAAAATTAATTAGCATTTTATTGCTTGACATAAGTATTTTGCCACCTACCAACCGGTAAGAATTCCGGCTCTCACAGACCTGTTATTTTTTTCTTTAAGAAGCCCTCCTGTTCTCCACTCATTACCTGTATTAACTGCACCTGTTTGAACTCATTACCTGAATAAAAGACACCTGTCCACACACTCAATCAAACAGACTCTAACCTCTCCACAATGGCCAAGACCAGAGAGCTGTCTAAGGACATCTGGGATAAAATTGTAGACCTACACAAGGCCGGGATGGGCTACAGGACAATAGGCAAGCAGCTTGGTGAGAAGGCAACAACTGTTGGCACAATTATTAGAAAATGGAAGAAGTTCAAGATGACGGTCAATCTCCCTCGGTCTGGGGCTCCATGCGAGATCTCACCTTGTGGGGCATCAATGATCATGAGAAAGGTGAGGGATCAGCCCAGAACTACACCGCAGGACCTGGTCAATAACCTGAAGAGAGCTGGGACAACAGTCTTAAAGAAAACCATTAGTAACACACTACGCCGTCAAGGATTAAAATCCTGCAGCGCACGCAAGGTCCCCCTGCTCAAGCCAGCGCATGTCCAGGCCCATCTGAGGTTTGCCAATGACCATCTGGATGATCCAGAGGAGGCACGGTAGAAGGTCATGTGGTCTGTTGAGACAAAAATCAAGCTTTTTGGTCTAAACTCCACTCGCGGTGTTTGGAGGAAGAAGAAGGATGAGTACAACCCCAAGAACACCATCACGACCATGAAGCATAGAGGTGGAAACATCATTCTTTGGGGATGCTTTTCTGCAAAGTGGACAGGACGACTGCATCGTATTGAGGGGAGGATGGATGGGGCGATGTATCACGAGATATTGGCCAACAACCTCCTTCCCTCAGTAAGAGCATTGAAGATGGGTCATGGCTGGGTCTTCCAGCATGACAACGACCCGAAACACACAGCCAGGGCAAGTAAGGAGTGGCTCTGTAAGAAGCATCTCAAGGTCCTTGAGTGGCCTAGCCAGTCTCCAGACCTGAACCCAATAGAAAATCTTTGGAGGGAGCTGAAAGTCTGTATTGCCCAGTGACAGCCCTGAACCCTGAAGGATCTGGAGAAGGTCTGTATGGAGGAGTGAGCCAAAATCCCTGATGTAGTGTGTGCAAACCTGGTCAAGAACTACGGGAAACGTAAGATCTCTGTAATTGCAAACAAAGGCTTTTCTACCAAATATCAAGTTCTGCTTTTCTGATGTATCAAATACTTAAGGCATGCAATAAAATACAAATTAATTACTTTAAAATCATACAATGTGATTTTCTGGATTTTTGTTTTAGATTCCGTCTCTTACAGTTGAAGAGTACCTATGATAAAAATTACAGACTTCTACATGCTTTGTAAGTAGGAAAACCTGAAAATTCAGCAGTGTATCAAATACTTGTTCTCCCCACTGTACAGTATATATATATATATATATATATATATATATATATATATATATATATATATATAAATGGTCTGGTCCTAATTCTCTGTGTAGTTACATATATCTGGTCATGTCCTGTGCTGGCTCCAGACAGTGGCTCCGGACAGTCAGGGGATCTGGTTTCACTCTCTGCACACCATAGAGCATAAAGCTGAGTGTAATCTGAGACCTGAGTGAATAGAATGGCCACAGCCTCCCTCTACACAGTCTCATAGGCAAATATGGATGACTGAGGCTGTCAGTCACCTGCTGTGGCTGTGTGCTAGGGTGTGGGGGTGGAGGGCAGGTCGTCTCCTAGGAATGCCTGGTGTCGGCATAGCCTGTTAGAAGTGACATGCAGATAGCAGAGAAAGAAGACAGAAATCACACTAGGTGCTTAAACAGGATTTATAGAGTGCCAACAGTTTACGCAGTGCTTTACAGTGTGGGGGGTGGGGGGGGGCAGTACAATTACAACACAGTTAAATACAGAAAGAATAGGAGGGCCCTGCTCATGGAGCCTACAATCTAAAGGGCTGTCAATTGGCTGTATTTGGTGACAGCAACTCAACTGCATTTAATTTAACATTCTGTTTTT
Source organism: Lithobates septentrionalis (assembly GCA_037952835.1). Classification (NCBI taxonomy): domain Eukaryota; kingdom Metazoa; phylum Chordata; class Amphibia; order Anura; family Ranidae; genus Lithobates; species Lithobates septentrionalis. Next base: position 156,966 of record JBBDGP010002812.1, read on the forward strand.
CTCCTCCAAATGAACAGAAACAAACAGTCTCATGCCTCCATAGACCATTACAGAAAGAAAACTCTCAGAGCATCAAATTGTAACAAAAGGCAAGCGCAGGTATTGTCTATGCATTTGTATCAAGCATGCCGAAGAGGAAGTTGGTGTTATTGTGTCTTGATGAGCGATGAAAGAAGTCCTTTCTTCCTGGGAAATACAGCTAAATCTTTATGTCAAGTTGTTTCTCAATAGCACGTAGTGAAGAGAATGAGTGGGATTGTGTGGGGACTCCGTGACTCAGGCTCCGGATTTTTACAAAAGATTATGTTGCTTTTCAAATGAGGCAAATTACGTAGAATGACGACCTCATAAGAAAATTCGGTACTATTTGTGGAATAATGGAAGATGCCAGATGGGAGGAGGAGTTGTTGAAATCTCATGAGACTAGGGATTGTCAAAGTGGTCAACATGAACCCCCCAAGAGTTCATAGACGGTCGCTATTTTAAAAAAAATGTATCTTTTGAGGTCCCTGTAGAGCTCCAGGTCAGTACTTAGTCCTGAAGGTGAGGTGGCTAGTGGCAAGACAGTGTGACCGGGGATTGGATGGTCAACCACCTGCAAAAGTGGCCTTGAGTCTTCTCTATCAGCTGTATGATTTTACTAGCCTCGTTTCCCATCATGTCTCTGATCTTCCATCCTCTCTCTTCTATGTATGTGTTCACTTTTCATACTGAGTATACATCTCCACCTAAAATTCTTTTGGAAAGACAGTGTGTACTGCCAACTCATACTCAGTTGAAGAGCCAGTGGGTATACGCAACTAGGACACTGTTGGAAAGCCAGTGTGTACTCCGGACTCAGACACTGTTGCAAATCCAGTCAGTACACCCAACTCAAATTTGGTTGGAGAACAGGTGAGTACACCCAACTCAGACTCTGCTGGAGAGCCAGTGTGTAAACCCAACTAAGAGACTGTTGGAAAGCCAATGTGTACACCCAACTCTGACCTTCCATCTTCTCCCTTCTTGTAAGGATATATATACACCTGTATATACATGTTCACTTTCCATACTGAGCAAACTTATCCACTTCAAGCTCTGTTGGAAGGCCAGTGTGTAATCCCAACTCAGACTCCGTTGGAGAGCCAGTGTGTAAACCCAACTAAGAGACTGTTGGAAAGCCCATGTGTACACCCAACTCTGACTCTGATCTTCCATCTTCTCCCTTCTGGTAAGGATATATACCTTTATATACATGTATACCTGGATGGGGCAAGTGCGGGGCTGGTGGGCGGACGGACAACAACCGACGGAGGGGGGAGTTTGTTTGCCGATCGGCTGAGCAATGGTGGTGGTGGGGGGTTTGATCGATTGACCGACCGACAAAAGAAAATGGAGCACCAGCCGCCACTGTTCAGAGTTATCTGGAGGCAAAACATGATTGTTTGGATGTGATGCAGGAGTGCCTAGCATGCATAAAGTGAATGCGCCCCATGCATTGCATAATTTAATATAACGATCAGCAGTAAAAGGACACCATTTATTTTCAAATAATTTCCTCGTTCACTAAAACAGAAAACTCTCTCTCTTTTTTTTTTTTCCCTTAGCTGTGAAAACATTTGGCTAATGAGCAAAGCATATTTGCACAATATTTTCACTGATTGGGAAGAGCTGCTGGAATGTGCAGCGGTGGCCGCAGTTACGGCAAATTCTTGGCAGAAATTGGGGTAGTTATACACAAAGATAATTACCATGTGGGCTGCAAAAGCTTTTGTCACCCCCAATTGAATCCTAGAGTCACATGTCTGTCACATTATAAATACGGTATATATATATAACCACTTCAATACCCGGGCACTTATACACCTTCCTGTCCAGACCAATTCTCAGCTTTCAGCGCTCTCACATTGTGAATGACAATTGCGCGGTCATGCGGCGCTGTACCCAAACACAATTTTTATCATTTTTTTCCTCACAAATAGAGCTTTCTTTTGGTGGTATTTGATCACCTCCGGGGTGTTTATTTTTTGCGCTACAAATAAAAAAAAATTTGAAAAAAAAAAAAGTTTTTCTTTGTTTCTGTTACAAAACTTTGTAAATAAGTTAGTTTTCTCCTTCACTGAGGGGCACTGATGAGGCTGCACCGATGGCATTGATGAGGCAGTACTGATTGGCACTGATGAGGTGGCACTGATGAGATGGCACTTATATGCAGCACTGAAAAGCAGTACTGATAGGTGGCACTGATGGACACTCATAGGCGGCACTGATGGGCACTACTAGGTGGCACTGATGGGCACTACTAGGTGGCACTGATGGGCACTACTAGGTGGCACTGATAGGTAGCACTGAAGGGCACGTATAGGCAACACTGGTGGGCACTGATGGGTGACACTGATAGGCAGCACTGATCAGAGGCACTGGCAGGCATCACTGATGGGCATAAAGTGCCATCCCTATTGGGCAATGATTGCCATCCCTGTTGGGCTCTAGTGGGCTTATCTGGTGGTCATGGGTGGGCATCCTTGCTGGCCATGGGTGGGCATCCATGGTGGTCATGGGTGGGCATCCTCAGGGGGGGCTGCACTGATAATCAATCAGTACAGACCCCCTTTGTCAGGAGAGCAGCCGATCGGCTCTCCTCTACTCACGTCTACTCAGTCACAGCTGATCATGTGGGAAAAATCCTCCGATCACCACGCTGTGCGCCCCCGCGCACGATCGCGGCTTATCCCGCTGGACGTCGTATGATGCCCAATCAGCATGACAGAACCACTTCCTGGCCGCCATTCTGCTATAGGCCAGGTGGGAAGTGGATATACTGTATAGTATAGCCTTAAAGAGGTGGAGATCTACCTGAACAACATGGGAGTGTCGCCTCCCCCCACACCTGATTTAGGCCTCTAATTGCTGTACTACCACATCTCAATGGCGTGCATTGTACAGCAATCAAGGGTTTAAATCAGGTGGTGGGGAGGCAACCTATTGCCCCTCATCACCTGTCAAACACAAGGGGGGAAAGGCGGAGTGGGACTAAATGAAGCACATAGGTATAAAACAACAAGATTTAATAAGTAAATATGTCAGTAATATGGTACATATTGATAGTCCTGGTACATAATAGAATCTCCAATACAGTTCATATATACAATAATACATGTAATAAAACCAAATCATGACATAATTACAGACAGTGTCACATAATACTCATAAGGAGAATATCTAATAAAACACATGATAGATTGAAACACAGTATTGAGTAGCTCTACGCGTTTCATGGATTGATCCAATCTTCAGGAGCATGCAAGTGGTTAGAGATATGTAAGATGATATGATAGTAGAGATATCTATATGGTCTGACCCTGCCAAGGAAAAAACCCGTAGGGAATCTTAATTTTATCTTTTCATTATCATCTTTTTTCCTTGGCAGGGTCAGACCATATAGATATCTCTACTATCATATCATATTACATTAAAAAAATGAGCAGCCTGTACTTCTCCTGATTTTTCCCGTTGTTTTTTCTTTGTATCCTAAACAATTCTTCTGGCAGTTTTGCCTGCAGTCTTTCTTGGTCTACCTGACCTTGGTATCAGGAGATCCCCAAATTTTCCCCTTCTTAATACGTGATTGAATAGTACCGACTGGCATATTCAAGGCTTTGGATATCTTTTTATATCCTTTTCTGCCTTTATAAAGTTCCATAACCTTGTCACGCAGGTCTTTTGACAGTTCTTTTCTGCTCACCATGGCTCAGTATCTGGTCTGCTCAGTGCATCCACGTGAGAGCTAGCAAACTCATTGACTATATATAAACAGACACTAATTGCAATCTAACCGCTTGCCGACCAGCCTCCATCATTATACCGCGCCAGGTGGCCTCGGCTGCGCGAATCACCATAGGTGTACATCGGCCGCTTTAGGAGACATAGCAAGCGCGTCGCCGAAGCCGATGTGCGTGGCCAGCGGCCACCCGCGATTGCTCCACAGAGAGCCAGAACGGGGATCTGTCAATTTAAACAAGGCAGATCCCCATAGAGTAGAGAGGGATCATCTGTTCCTACTCCCAGGAGTCTGGTATAGATTTTGAGGGTAACTCCATGCCAATTTTTTTTAAAAATTGCAGTGGGGGTCCCCCCAAAATCCATACCAGACTCTTATCTATGCAAGAACCATACCAGGCCCCATGCCCTCAACATGGGGAGGATGCTTTGGGGTCGCCCCCAAAGCACCTTGCCCCCATTTTGATGGGGACAAGGACCTTTTCCCGACAACACTGGCCATTGATTGTCGGGGTCTGCGGTCGGGGGGCTTATCGGAATCTAGAAGCTCCCTCTGACCAATCATGGCTCTCCCAGCAGGTCGCGCTGTGATTGGCCAAAGCATGCAGGTCAGGTGCATGTTTTGGCCAATCAGCAGACGCAATGTACTGCAATCTCGCAGTGCATTATGCGGCGAATTTGCCACGAACACCCCATATGTTCGGTTTGTTTGCGGACAAATGAGCACCCGATGTTCGTGTCGAACTCACAAGGCCATCCCTATTGATTATCAATGCGCTAAAAGTCCTTTCCCCAACGTTTTCTCAAAAATCATGGAATTTTGTTGAAACGTTGCCATTTTTGCGAAATCTAAAGTCTATGGTTATAAAAAGTCAATTGGTGTTTTAAGGACGCAGCGGGATTTAAATAGATCCTGAACTTCATGGAAGCTCCTTTCATCTATTCAGGATCTGTTCTCAAGCAGAAAAAAAAAAAAATGCCCCCTCATTGACTCATTATATAAAAATTGTTGCAGAACCCCCCAAAAAAAATGTAATAAAAAAGCAGCCACAGAAGAAAAAAAAAAAATAAAAATAAAAAATGAAAACACTTCTCATTCTCCAGGTATTTTGACATATTTTGAATCATGCGGCGTTTACGCGTGTTTTACGCGGTATGCAGCCCATTTATTATAATTGTCTGCCCTACACGTGACAAAACACGTCAAAGTATCTTATGTAGCTTTTTGCGCATCAAACGTTGTACAATTTGTAACTGCGCTTTTTGAATTTTTGTATTTGTTGCAGATTTTTCTGCATGAAAAAAAAACGTGCATCTGCTGGCCGCGTTTGGGGTGCCATTAACCGCTTGCCGACCAGCCGCCTCAGTCGTACTGCGGCAACATGGCTCGGCTGCGTGAATCCCCATCATGTTACGTCGGTAACATATACGGCCACTAGGGGTCGCGTGCGCGCCGCCGGAGGCTTGCACGCCTGCCTCCTGCTCGCCCACGGAGCTGATGCGAGTGCCCGGCGGTCGCGATCTTTGCCAGCCTCCCGCGATCGCTCGGGGCACACGGAGAACCGGGATCTGTGTTTACACAGTTTCCGGTTCTCTGAGGGGAGAAGAGACAGATCGTCTGTTTATACAGAGTATGAACAGCGATCTGTCATCTCCCCTGCACAATCCCCCTTCAGTTAGAACACACACTAGGACACACTTAACGCCTTCACTGCCCCCTAGTGGTTAACCCCTTCACTGCCAGTGACATTTTTAGAGTAATCAATGCAATTTTATAGCATTGATCGCTGTAAAAATGCCAATGGTCCCAAAAACGTGTCAAAATTGTCCAACGTGTCCGCCATAATGTCGCAGTCCTGATAAAAATCGCAGATCGCCGCCATTACTAGTAAAAAAAAACATAATAAGAAGCCATAAAACTATCCCCTATTTTGTGGACGCTATAACTTTTGCGCAAACCAATCAATAAACACTTATTGCGATATTTTTTACCAAAAATATGTAGAAGAATACGTATCGGCCTAAACTGAGGAAAAAAATGTATTTCTTTATATATTTTTGGGGGATATTTATTATAGCAAAAAGTAAAAAAAAAATGCGTTTCTTTCAAAATTGTCGCTCTTTTTTGGTTTATAGCGCAAAAAATAAAAACCGCAGAGGCGATCAAATGCCGCCAAAAGAAAGCTCTATTTGTGGGGAAAAAAGGGCGTCAATTTTGTTTGGGTGCAACATCACACGACCGCGCAATTGTCAGTTAAAGCGACGCAGTGCCGAATCGCAAAAAGTGCTCTGGTCAGGAAGGGGGTAAAATCTTCCGGGGGCTGAAGCGGTTAACAATAAACAGAACTGCAAGCGCAATATGCTGTTTTTTTTTGCGCACTTTGCAAACTTGCGCAACAAACGTGAGATTATTATGTATGTTTTTTGAAACATTCCGGTGTGAAAGGGGCCTTGGAGCTACATTTACTTTAAATTTACAGAATCGCACAATGGCGTGCGTTATATATAAGTTTTGTAGCAAAAGTGGAGTTTTCCTATAAATGGATAACGAAGAAGCCGTTCTGGGGGGGGGGGGCAGTGAATCGGAGGCCCAGAGCCAATGCCCTTTCTGCCCCTCACTAACACGAAGCCGTCTGAAGTACAAAGATGACGGGGAAGGAAACATTAAGCTGCGAGCTTCAAGGTATTGTGCGTCGTGTATGAAATCCGGGGCTGTTAACATCTATATTAGGAGCCAGACAAAACGCTGCGAAAGCTGCGGCGGGGAGACGCAGGGAGAGGCTCCGAGGCTTTTACAGGATCAAAAGTTACAACCTCCCTGACTGTACTCAGCGGTGAATTCCGTATTGACTTTCAGTCAGCAGAACTGCGAACGCAAGGGCCGGGGCCTCTCTGCCGAGGAGCAGACGGGCGAAATAGAATCACCATATGGAGCACCAAGGCACCGACGCAGCTATGAGATTCCATGGCGTTCAGATTCTACTTTTTTTTCTATTTTTATATACAAGAAGGTCATCACCAAAAAAAAAATAAATTAAAAAAATGTTTTGTTTTGAATGGCCGACACTAACCAGAAAAACTCTGCAACCACGAACAAGGCCGTAAAGTCAGTGGGATTGGTTCATCGAAATGGAAATAAATGCAATTATTAGGAATGATCAAAGTGAGTTGGCAAAAATACCTAACCGGGAGCTCCCAATTAAACTCATTGAGCTTGTATATCTAGAACAGGGATCCAGGCCTCAAGGGTTACTCGCCACCAGCTGCCTCACCCCAAACACCTACCCTGGTCTGCCCCTAGTTCCGCCCCTAATCACGCCCTCATAAACTATCTCATGAAATGACACTTAAATGTTTTATTCAGAATTAAGTTATAAAAATAAAATAAATATTAACAACAACTTTGTCAGTGCCCATCAGTGCAGCCTCACCTGTGCCCAACAATGCAGCCTACCTGTGCCCAACAATGCAGCCCCACCTGTGTCGATCAATGCTGCTTCACCTGTGCCCAACAATGCAGCCTCACCAGTGCCCTAAATGCAGCCTAACTGTGTCCATCAATGCTGCCTCACCTGTGCCCAACAATTCAACCTCACCTGTGTCCATCAATGCAGCCTACCCGTGCCAAACAATGCTGCTTCACCTTTGTCCATCAATGCTGCTTCACCTGTGCCCAACAATGCAGCCTCACCTGTGCCCTACAATGCAGCCTACCTGTGTCCATCAATGTTGCTTCACCTGTGTCCATCAATGCTGCTTCATCTGTGCCAAACAATGCAGCCTCACCTGTGCCCTACAATGCAGCCTACCTGTGTCCATCAATGCTGCTTCACCTGTGTCCATCAATGCTGCTTCACCTGTGCCCAACAATGCAGCCTAACTGTGTCCATTAATGCAGCCTACCTGTGTCCATCAATGCAAACTAACTGTGTCCATCAATGCTGCTTCACCTGTGCCCAACAATGCAGCCTCACCTGTGCCCTACAATGCGGCCTACCTGTGTCCATCAATTCTGCTTCACCTGTGCCCAATAATGCAGCCTCACATGTTCCCAACAATGCAGCCTCACCTGTGTCCATCAATGCAGCCTACCCGTGTCCATTAATGCTGCTTCACCTGTGTCCATCAATGCTACTTCACCTGTGCCCATCAATGCTGCTTCACCTGTGCCCAACAATGCAGCCTCACCTGTGTCCATCAGTGCAGCCCCACCTGTGCCCATCAATGCAGCCTACCTGTGTGCATCAATGCAGCCTACCTGTGTCCATCAATGCAGCCTACCTGTGCCCATCAATGCTGCTTCACCTGTGTCCATCAATACAGCCTACCCATGTCCATTAATGCTGCTTCACCTGTGTCCATCAATGTACCATACCTGTGTCCATCAATGCTACTTCACCTGTGTTCATCAATGCAGCCTACCTGTGTCCATAAATGCAGCCTACCTGTGTCCATCAATTCTGCTTCACCTGTGTCCATCAATGCAGCCTACCTGTGCCCATCAATGCAGCCTACCTGTGTCCATCAATGCAGCCTACCTGTGTCCATCAATGCTGCTTCACCTGTGTCCATCAATGCAGCCTACCTGTGCCCATCAATGCTGCTTCACCTGTGCCCAACTATGCAGCCTACCTGTGTCCATCAACGCTGCTGCACCTGTGTCCATCAATGCTGCTGCACCTGTGTCAATCAATGCAGCCTACCTGTGTCCATCAATGCAGCCTACCTGTGTCCATCAATGCAGCCTCACCTGTGTCCATCAATGCAGCCTACCTGTGTCCATCAATGCAGCCTATCTGTGTCCATCAATGCAGCCTCACCTGTGCCCAACAATGCAGCCTCACCTGTGTCCATCAATGCAGCCTGCCTGTGTCCATCAATGCAGCCTACCCGTGTCCATCAATGCTGCTTCACCTGTGTCCATCAACGCTGCTTCATCTGTGTCCATCAATGCAGCCTACCTGTGCCCATCAATGCAGCCTACCTGTGTCCATCAATGCTGCTTCACCTGTGTCCATCAATGCAGCCTACCTGTGCCCATCAATGCTGATTCACCTGTGCCCAACAATGCAGCCTACCTGTGCCCATCAATGCTGCTGCACCTGTGTCCATCAATGCTGCTGCACCTGTGTCAATCAATGCAGCCTACCTGTGTCCATCAATGCAGCCTACCCGTTTCCATCAATGCAGCCTACCAGTGTCCATCAATGCAGCCTACCTGTGTCCATCAATGCAGCCTCACCTGTGTCCATCAATGCAGCCTACCTGTGTCCATCAATGTAGCCAACCTGTGTCCATCAATGCAGCCTACCTGTGTCCATCAATGCAGCCTACCTGTGTCCATCAATGCAGCCTCACCTGTGTCCATCAATGCAGCCTACCTGTGTCCATCAATGCAGCCTACCTGTGTCCATCAATGCAGCCTCACCTGTGTCCATCAATGCAGCCTACCTGTGTCCATCAAAGCTGCTGCACCTGTGTCAATCAATGCAGCCTACCTGTGTCCATCAATGCAGCCTACCCGTGTCCATCAATGCAGCCTACCTGTGTCCATCAATGCAGCCTACCTGTGTCCATCAATGCAGCCTCACCTGTGTCCATCAATGCAGCCTACCTGTGTCCATCAATGCAGCCAACCTGTGTCCATCAATGCAGCCTACCTGTGTCCATCAATGCAGCCTACCTGTGTCCATCAATGCAGCCTCACCTGTGTCCATCAATGCAGCCTACCTGTGTCCATCAATGCAGCCAACCTGTGTCCATCAATGCAGCCTACCTGTGTCCATCAATACAGCCTCCCCTGTGTCCATCAATGCAGCCAACCTGTGTCCATCAATGCAGCCTACCTGTGTCCATCAATGCAGCCTACCTGTGTCCATCAATGCAGCCTCACCTGTGCCCAACAATGCAGCCTACCTGTGCCCATCAATGCTGCTTCACCTGTGTCCATCAATGCAGCCTACCTGTGCAGGGGAAGAGAGGAGAGGAAGAGGATTGCCGGCTGGATCATCAGAGCGCTGGGGAACATCACTGTAACAGCTTTCATTTCAATTGCCGTGTGTTCCCGCAGCTCGCCGTCACATACAGCCCCGCCTCCTGGCCCCATGACTTTGATAGACAGAACAATATCGGGACGTGTGACGTATATCAAAGTACCTGAGCCAGGATGTGGGGCTGTACGTGACGGCGAGCGTGGGGGAACACCTGTCAATTGAAATGAAAGCTGTTACAGCGACGTTCAGCGTTCTGATGATCCGGCCGGCTCTCTTTTCTCTCTTCCTCTGGGCGATCACTGGGAGAAGAGCGCCCATTCAACCATTCAATTGGGATGAATTAGAGCCAGGCCTACTCGTCCAACATCAGTGCCTGACCTCACAAATGCTCTTCTGGAAGAATGGTCAAACATTCCCATAGACACCCTCCTAAACCTTGTGAACGGCCTTCCCAGAAGAGTTGAAGCTGTTATAGCTGCAAAGGGTGGGCCAACTCAATATTGAACCCTATGGACTAAGACTGGGAGGCCATTAAAGTTCATGTGCGTGTAAAGGCAGGCGTACCAATACTATTGGTAATATATATATATATATATATATATATATATATATATATATATATATATATATATATATATATATATATAATATCGTGTATAAACTATATATATATATATATATAGATAGATAGATATAGATATATATATATATCCTAATAGCTTATACAGGTGCTTAATAATGCACACCAGATGTATCTTATACCTTTGTGGTGCCTTGTGACATTCTCCTTGGTTAGGGATTATGGGAGGGCAAACAAAGCTTCGGTGTATGGTGTAGACAATATTCCACGAAGCGAAGCTGAGCGCAGGGGGAACCCACACGTTTTCAGCAACGCGCTCCGAGGGCCTACTTTTTAGAAGCTCGTGGAAGACTTGCAGACAATTCTATAAATATTTTTTTTTTCCCTTCACTATCCAAGTACCGTACTTCTCTAAGCTCATCAACCTTCGTTGCCAATTCCTTCCTTGCCGGTTTTGTCATGCGGTTTAAGCTACAGTGAGATATTGATTTTGTGTCGTCAGTCTTAGACCCCCTGACATCTTAAATCCAGTCAAGGTGAGCATGTATTCAATGCGCGCTGCAACAAAGCCGCATAAATTGCGTTCGCATCAACACATTGGAAGCTGCACCATCTGCTGTTATTTCCACAAAAATCTCGAATACTGTCAAATTTTCCCCAAAAAAATAAAAATAAAAATAAGCAAATAAATAAAAAAATAATAACAAAACAGAGAAAGTGTGACTTGGTCTGACTCTTCTAAGCGACCGCATTCGTAACCCTATCCTGAGCCGAATAAATCACGTCATGAGCCTAAAAGCCCGACTTAAAAGGAGAGATCGATACGAATCAAGGATCTGTGGGTATAAAATCCTGCAACTACAACATTTTATAGAAAGCGCAAAAAAAAAAAAAATTGATTGGAAAATTCCAAGGCTGCTCTTTCACCAAACAGATGTATCAGACTGGAGTGGAATGGATTGGATGCCCTTGTTTACCAGACACCCAATTTGGTTTCCACTTTGCTGGGGCTTAACTTAACCCAAGTGAATGTTCAGTATATAATGCAGCAAAGTGCAAGGTCCGCTCAAATTGTCCGGCCCCCTCCCCCTTTACAGATCACTTACATAACACTATTAGTAGGTTGTAGTCACCTTCTCCACCTGTAGAGAGCTCCTCAGACGTATTTCACCCTTTTCAGGACTTAACCGTAGAGGTCTATGCAACAGTGAGCCAGCATGTGTTTATGGATGGACTCCAATTTGTTGAAGTTTACTGGAGCTTGGCAAGTTGAGTTTGTCCTTGCTGCACCAGTTTACTTACATGCTGATATAGGTTTGGGGGGAATCTGAGCGGTATTACTCTTATTATTTGGGCTACATATAGTAAAATAAGTCTCAAGATATGTGTGTGAGCCGCTCATCCTGTATGGGAATGAAGTCCTGTGCCCACCGCTGTGAGTGCTGGCCGGGATGGGAGCTCCTCTACGCTCCAAGTAATGGTAGAGAGCGGTAGGTGTCCCGGGAGCCGCACATCAAGTCAGAGCCAGCTCAGCCTAGACCCCCGCCAGGCCACGCCGCCGACGTGTTTCACTCCGCCCACTGGGGGCTTACTCATGGAGGATTTGCCTCCATGAGTAAGCCTCGGTGGGCAGAGTGAAACACGTTGGGCCTGGTGAGGGGGTCCAGGCTAAGACTGCCATTTACTATCACACAGCAGGATTTGACTTGATTTGCAGCTTCTGGAACACCTATCACTCTCCACCAAATTAAGTCTGACTTTCCTAATATGGAAGCTTTTTCTTGGTTAGTGGCTCTGAAAGTGTTGATGGAGGCTGGAAAATTCTTCTGAGTTATAGTGGCTCAATTTAAGCAAAAGGCATTTTCTTGCATGTCACTTTTTTTATTGCCATAGGTGTCCCTGTTGAGAAGATGTTACCCCACTTCCTGTCCCGGTGACCCAACGGGAAGTGAGGAGATCTCCTCAATGGGGCCATTTTTTAGATAGAAATAAAAAATCAACAGAGGTTCTACCTTCTAAATTGCCCTCCTTTAAAAAAAATAATAAACAAACAATAAAAACCTGATGTACTGTAGGTTCCAGTGGCGGCCCGTCCATAGAGGGCGCACTGGAGCCGCATCCACTATCCATGCGTTTGGCCCCCTACATATCAGTGGCGCCGGACCATGGATTCCAATGAGGAGGGGGGTGGAGGGGTTTGAAGCACCTGATTAGAGTCAGAGGCTCTAATAGGCTTCAAAATAGGGTGGCCTCGGAGCGCAGAGGGTTGCACTCCGAGGCCACCCAGTTGTGTGACAATAGCAAATTAATTTTCGCTATTTTCACACTAAACTTGTTTTCTGTGCTTGTGCATGGTGACTGGTCTTGTCTCCGCCCTCTCCGCTAGTTTTCGACAGTCGGCCTGTAGTAGGTGGGGCCTGCTGGGTCCCTCCCACAGCCCTGTTCTCTCTTCTTGCGCAGAGTGACTGGTCTTGTCTCCGCCCCCTTCTGTAGTTTTCTACAAGCAGTCTGTAGTGGGTGGAGCCTGCTGGGTCCCTCCCACAGCTCTGTTCCCTCTACTTGTGCAGAGTGACTGGTTTTGTCTCCTCCTCCTCCTGTAGTTTTCTACAGGCAGCCTGTAGTGGGTGGGGCCTGCAGGCCCCTCCTACCTCTCTACTCTCTGCACAGGCTATGTACAGCACGGTGATGATGTCACTGCTACTTTTACAAGGTAACATCTAGATTTGAAAAGACATCTGACGCACGCAAAGCAGAACTATATCCTTTGCCTCTACTGGGGAACATATTTAAATGGAATTCAATTAAAGTAGATCAATTTTTATGCCACATCCTGTCAGAAACCATGAACCAGACCGAGACAGAAGTACAGAAAAATCTTTATTATTAAAAATAAAAAGGTAAATATACTAAGCGTTGTCAAAGCATAGCCAGAGTCCAGTGACCGCATCGGGTAGTCCGCCAAGCCAGAGTTCAGTAACCAGATCGGGTAGTCAGCCAAGCCAGAGTCCAATAACCAGATCGGGTAATCAGCCAAGCCAGAGTTCAGTAACCAGATCGGGTAATCAGCCAAGCCAGAGTTCAGTAACCGGATCGGGTAATCAGCCAAGCCAGAGTTCAGTAACTGGATCGGGTAGTCAGCCAAGCCAGAGTTCAGTAACCAGATCGGGTAATCAGCCAAGCAAGAGTTCAATAACCAGATCGGGTAATCAGCCAAGCCAGAGTTCAGTAACCAGATCGGGTAATCAGCCAAGCCAGAGTTCAGTAACCGGATCGGGTAATCAGCCAAGCCAGAGTTCAGTAACCAGATCGGGTAATCAGCCAAGCCAGAGTTCAGTAACCGGATCGGGTAATCAGCCAAGCCAGAGTTCAGTAACCGGATCAGGTAATCAGCCAAGCCAGAGTTCAGTAACTGGATCGGGTAGTCAGCCAAGCCAGAGTTCAGTAACCAGATCGGGTAATCAGCCAAGCAAGAGTTCAATAACCAGATCGGGTAATCAGCCAAGCCAGAGTTCAGTAACCAGATCGGGTAATCAGCCAAGCCAGAGTTCAGTAACCGGATCGGGTAATCAGCCAAGCCAGAGTTCAGTAACCAGATCGGGTAATCAGCCAAGCCAGAGTTCAGTAACCAGATTGGGTAATCAGCCAAGCCAGAGTTCAGTAACCAGATCGGGTAATCAGCCAAGCCAGAGTTCAGTAACCAGATCGGGTAATCAGCCAAGCCAGAGTTCAGTAACCAGATCGGGTAATCAGCCAAGCCAGAGTTCAGTAACCAGATTGGGTAATCAGCCAAGCCAGAGTTCAGTAACCAGATCGGGCAATCAGCCAGGCCAGAAGTCAGGGATCCAAGTAGAGGAACAGCAAGCAGGATAAGGAGCCAGAAGGGATGTCAGCAAAGCCAGTCCTTAAACAGGAACGCAGGAGATGGCCTCTTGTGATGTGACCAAGGCGAAGGCAGGAATGAAGTGAGCTGGAGATCTTTAAGTAGGTGGGACTGACGATCAGATCCACAACAGCTGGTTAACTGTGGAGAGAGATGAGAGCTGGCAATTGGCCGACAGCTGAGCGGCCAACTCAGAGAAGGAAGGGCTGCCCTGACACATCCCTAGATATGGTGCATCGAAACTATATTTATAGTAAAAAGCGTTGGACTTTTGAGGCACAGCGTCTTAGTAAAAAATATAAAATTTTATTTCATTTCCTTAAAATTAAACATACAGTAAAGACAGACTTATAGTAAGATCCAATAAAAGAACAGTCAATTCAACTACTGCAGTAATTTATACATCATAGTCTTTCTTCTCAACGCGTTTCTTGGGCATGGTCCTCTTCATCAGGAGGTAACAGACTTTTGTTGCTGCCATCTAAATAGAGTGACAACATTTATTTTAAATAATCATATTAATATTACATAATTTCACATATCATGCCAAGATCCCTCCCCCCGGGGACTGCGAGGTGCACCCGGGTGTCCCTCGTGGGTCAACTATCTATAGCGTGGAAGTCCCAGATGGGGACCCTCTCCCCCTTATTTGAAATGGAAGTTTTTCGTGCCCGGAGTTCAGCTTCAGCCTTGCTGGCTCTCCAAATAAACACATTTATGCAGGAAAACAAATAGTTGAAATTCTCTTGAAAATTCCGCCCGCATTGTGCTCAGCCGTCACGCACCTCTTATTTATGGCTTAAGCAGTCATAATAACTGTCTTATAAAGCTCAGAAATAAATGAGATTATCAAGAGAACAAAGGAATTGGACAGCCGGAGTCATATCAGCACGGCGGCCCGGATTGTTTGTCTAATTCCTCCAATTTGTTCACCTTAATGAAACACCAAAAGGTTTGAGGAATAAGTAATTAACAAGAGAGCCCGCCTAATGAAACCGCCAACAGATGAGTTTTGTTTCCGAGATCAATATGAGCCGGTGAGTGAAGATCATACTGGCATCCATCAAGAACACAAATCAGCTCGTGCCAATCAATAGTCATGCTAATCAAGCCTTGGCTATGCATTTGGCGTTTTAAATATTAAATCAGCGGATGCGCGAGAAGCAGGGGCGCCGGGGCGATTGTGACAGAATTTAATCCTTCATTTGTTACTCTGTCAGATGTGATAATTACCCATAAAATGGTCTTCTTACTGGCATTCAATAGCCATTACCTGACTTCTTCTTAAGTGAAGTAATCAAATTAAAGTATACCTTTTGAGCCCTCAGAGACCATTTTATTCATGTGTTTTTATTTTATTCATTTTCTTTTTTTTTACACAGCGTAACAGTTTTATGAAGTGCAAAGAAGTAGGGATGATGAATCTGGCCGGGTTCAGTTCATGAGAGGTTTAACAAACCCAGCAGAGACTTTGCAAACCTTCACTGAAGTCTATGGGAGGCGAAACTAACTATGTTCCTGGCCATTTTAAAAGGGTAATATGAGCTATTATGTAAAAACGTGGAGCTTGGCTCCACCAAGGGGGACTTGTACTAATGCAAAAAAAATATATATATATATACACTACCGATTATTGCCAAATTTTAATGGCATCCCAGTCTTAGTCCGTAGGGTTCAATATTGAGTTGGCCCACTCTTTGCAGTACTGCATTGGGTTCCTCTCAATATTCTATCCAGATTCCTATTCAGACATGCAGCCCTCTTCCTGTACTATACCTGGTCATGTGTCTTTCAACATTGAAAAGATACCTTCCAATCCTTGAAGATAAAGGACTTCTTCCACATATCCTGTCCCCCCCCCCCAAAAAAAGAATGTGGTGATTTGTGAAAGCGGACTTATAGGAACCTGGAAGCCCATTGTCATGGTCGGGAGTCAGACACACTCCTAAACCTTGTGGACGGCCTTCCCACCAGAAGAGTTGAAGCTGTTATAGCTGCAAAGGGCGGGGCCAACTCAATATTGAACCCTACAGACTAATGTCGGCCATACACGGTTCGAATTTCGAAATAATTTACTTTCGGAAGTCGTATCTAAGAACTTTCGTACGAATTTCGCAGCGTTAGTGGAGCTGCAGCAACGGACGATTTTCGTGCGGCAATCAAATTTGAGGAACCGGACATGTTGGAAATTTTTCGAAAAACGAACCATTCTCTAATCAATGATGGGAGAATCGTGCGAGAAATGTAATAAGAAAAAAAAAATGCTGCATGTGCAAGAAAAGAAAATTTACGGAGAGAAAAGAAGATTCCCGGCCAAGAAAATTCTTTTCTGTAGCAACATGAGTTGAAATTAAAGGCTTGATCAGCCGAATTTTGAAAATCAATGGTGGCGCCATCGGATCACAAAAAAACCTGAACTTTCTGATTTTAAAAAGAAAATTTGTTCGAAATTCGACCGTGTATGGCCTGCTTTAAAGGACTCCACTGTACTGTTCTGTAATACCATGTGTGGCTTTAAGGAACCCCCCAAGCATGTTATTTAACTACTTCCCTACCGCTGTATAGTTATATGATGCCCGCGGGAACCCTTCGTCCCTCCATATGATGTCCTGGGATTCCCTGCATTGTGGAGACCGCGCGCACCCGCCGCATCACTTGGGACCCGGTGCGCGTGCCCGCCCGCCGTGATGTCCGCCGGGCACCCGCGATTGCTCGTCACAGAGCTGGGTCATGGATCTATGTGTGTAAGCACACAGATCCATGTCCTGTCAGGGGAGAGGAGACCGATCCGTGATTTTCCATTACAGAGGAACACCGATCGGTCTCCTCCCCTTGTGAGTCCCCTCCCCCTACAGTTGGAATCACTCCCTAGGACACACAGTTAACCCTTTGATCGCCCCCTAGTGTTAACCCCTTCCCTGCCAGTCACATTTATACAGTAATCAGTGCATTTTTTTTTTAGCACTGATCGCTGTATAAATGTCACTGGTCCCAAAATAGTGTCAAAAGTGTCCGATGTGTCCGTCGCAATATCGCAGTCATGATAAAAAATCGCAGATCGCCGCCATTACTAGTAAAAAAAAAAAATAATAAAAAATGCCATAATTCTATACCCTATTTTGTAGACGCTAAAACTTTTGTACAATCCAATCAATATACGCTTATTGCGATTTTTTTTTTACCAAAAATATGTAGAAGAATACATATCGGCCTAAACTGAGGGGAAAAATTGGGATATTTATTATAGCAAAAAGTAGTAAATATTGTGTTTTTTTTTTTTTTAATTGTTGCTCTTTTTTTTGGTTATAGCACAAAAAATAAAAACCGCAGAGGTGATCAAATACCACCAAAAAAAAAATCTATTTGTGGGGGAAAAAAATGATCAAAATTAACTTGGGTACAACGTCGCACGACAATTCTCATTCAAAGTGTGACAGCGCTGAAAGCTGAAAATTGGCCTGGGCAGGAAGGGGGTGAAAATGTCCTGTATGGAAGTGGTTAAAGATACTGTACAGTTGCAATATATATACACACTATACAAAAACAGCAGAACAATCAGCACAAACAATAAAATAACTGGAAAACTGCAAGCTGAACACTAAAGGCAATCACATATCAGCGCTGACGAAGTCCAATCGGGACGTAACGCCGCGTACGGGGGCGGAACCTGTTCTGCGGACGTCACCCGTCACCCGCTGCCACCTCTACACTGCTGATCGGTGGATCGGCTTTTTTACAGTTGTCTTTTTACTCACTGCGCTTGTCAGCGCTGTACTTTTTTATGCACATACCTGTGATCAATAAAACGGAGTGCACTTAGAGTGATTTCTTTGTTTTTTTGGAGTGCTGATAACATCACTTTACTGACATCTGGAGTTTACCCTTTCATCACTGGATTTTCCTGCCGGAACAGAGCTCCACACACTATGATTGAGGATCGTCTAAACTGTCTGGGAGGTTTGCAACATCCCTTGAGGAAATATGCGTTTTTGACCTTCGTTGGCAGCGAGGTCCATCCATTCTGGTAAGCAGGGGCGTTGCTAGGTCTACAAAAGATCTGGGGCTAGAGCCCATAGCAGCGTAGTAAAGAAAGTCAAACACATGTATATAAAGTAATATACATGTGTGTGTGTGTGTGTGTGTGTGTATATATCCCCAGAGAGCCCCCCCTTACATCAGGGTCCCCAGAGAGCCTCCTCCTTACATCAGGGTTCCCAGAGAGCCCCCCCCCTTACATCAGGGTCCCCAGAGAGCCACCCCTCCCCCTTGGGGACCCCTGCAGAGACTCGTGGCTATGGGCCTCAGATTTGGAGCTATAGCCCCAAAAGCCACCCCCTAGCGACGCCACTGCTGGTAAGCGTATTTTGGCTCATTTGGTGAAGGAAATTTTTCATTGGAAAGACTTTCCCCCTGTCTCACACGAGGGATCCTGCCATTCCTTCTTTTTGGTGATTGGATTTTCCACCTTTACTGGACTATTTATTTTTATTTATTAGTTTTTTGCGCTGCACTTACCTTTGCTTGTATATTTTATATATACACACTAAAAAATCCTGATCACATAAGGCCATTGGATTTTCAGGACCCGGATCTGAACCTGCAACCTCTGCTGTATCTGGTGATGTCTCTTCTTGTTAAACCACCTAGGATGCTGGACAGCTCCTTGGACAATTCCTTGAATGATCTTGCATCATGTCTTGTTTACCTTGATTGTTGAACCCTTTGCTCCTCCCATGAACTTCCTATTTCAGCCAGATTTTAGAGCTCTCCCCAGCCAATATCTCGCTGTCATTGCTTCTGCTTCCATCCGTATCTTTGCTACCACTCGTTACCGACCTTTGGCTTGTTCCTCGACTACGTTTCTGCTTGACCCCAACCTTCAATCACTCGTTACCGACCTTTGGCTTGTTCCTTGACTGTTTCTGCTTGACCCCAACCTTCATCCACTCGTTATCGACCTTTGGCTTTTTCCTCGACTACGTTTCTGCTTGACCCTAACCTTCAACCACTCGTTACCGACCTTTGGCTTGTTCCTCGATTATGTTTCTGCTTGACCCCAACCTTCAACCACTCGTTACTGACCTTTGGCTTGTTTACTGACTACTCTTCTGCTTGACCCCTACCTGCTACTGTACTGCAGCTTGCTCACCTCCTAAAGACGGTGACCTGGTACTAACATGCAGCAAAACCCATCTCCACCATCAGGAGCTCTAGTGAATACCACTTAGTGCCTAAACCCTGCATAAACAGGTGAGACTCTGTCATCGGCTAGGGTGATCTGTTCATGTATTTATCCTGCTGGTAGGTGGGAGCCTCTCAAATGCCATACCTACTGGTCTCTGAGTCTGACCCCAGACCATAACATGGATACTTCCTAGATCAGGGGTAGGAAATCCCAGGGAGGTGGAGATCTTTTTTAAAAACATGGAAAAAAACAAAGATCACTGGGAAGGGGGCACATTTTTAATGGGAGCATCAGCATTTAAACTTTGTGTGGTAAGGCGATAATATAAATCTTGCATTGGTTGCCAGTGTGACCCCCCCTAGGTAATACTTTTCTTACTGTACATTGATGGTCAGTGGGGAACCACAGTAACATCCCCTCCTACAATGGTGGTCAGGGGATATCCCCAGTAACATCTTTTCTTACATTGGTGGTCAGTGGGGAGCCAAAGTAACAAGCCCTCTTACATTGGCGGTCAGTGAGTCTCCCATATAGTGCCTTCATTATACTACTCCTTATTATAGTGCTGCTCATTATTATAGCATTCATAAATACCCCCACTGCCTTCATTGTGCCACCTCATGGTCACCTTGTTAGCCTAGTGCCACCACTGTTTTCCCTCCAGTGCCACGAATATGTATATCTGGAGCTCTGGTCCCTGTCAACCCATCCCTCACAACCATCCCAGCTTCTTGTATGAGACATCACATACGTGGGATGGTGAGAGGAAGATCACGGGAACCAATGTGGCAGAACATGTAGGTATGTCTCTCTGCCACTTCCCTGTGCCACTCTGCATATGGGGGGAGAGCACTTCTGATGAGGGGGTCGGTATGGCAGGCGTGCAATATTCCAATCATATTGCCACCATGGACAGGTAGATTGCAATAGGCATTCCAATTTATCACAAAGGTCTTCACTAGGGTTGAGGTCAGCCTCTGTGCAGGTGTCAGGGCTGGGCTCAGCCCTTACTTCTCCGAGCTGGCTGCTCAGCTGTCGGCTAATTGCCAGCTCCTATCTCTCCACAGTTACTCAGCTGTTGATGATATCCTGCTCGTCAGTCCTGCCTACCTAAGCTGTCCAGTCCAGAGGTTCTCTGCCTTCGCCTTGGTCACATCACATCACAGAAAATCTCCTGCGATCCTGTTCAAGACTTACTTTGTTGACATCCCTTCTGGCTCCGGATCCTGCTTGCTGTTCCACTACATTGATCCCTGACTTCTGGCTTGGCTGACTATCTGTTCCGATTACTGAACTTTGGCTATGTTTTGACTATGTTTATCCTTTTTACTTTTATTATTAAACAAGTGTGATTTAACTGCACTTCTGTCTCGGCCTGGTTTCATGGTTTCTGACAGTAGGTCAACACATCAAGCCATGTCTTTAGGGAGCTGGCTTCATGCTTAGGGCTCAGTCATGGCGGAACAGAAAAGGACTTTCCCTAAACTGTTACCACGAGGCCAGAAGAACACAAATCTCTAAAATGTCTTTGGATGTCGTAGTATTAACTGCTCTCTTCACCGAAAAGACTCTAACTCAATTATTCAGAGTGGTGTCCTCATACTTTTTGTCATATAGCATAGGTGTGATGGCCAGGTGTCAATAAACCTTTGGCCATATTGGTTTTCTGTAGACCAAAGAGAGATATATGTAAGTAGTAGACTGCTGAAGGCTTATTTCATGTTCCATCTATAGTTAATCTATATGATCGTTATATATATATATATATATATATATATATATATATATATATATATATATATATCCTTCCGTATCAACTGCTTTTCACATTGTTTAAGTTGTCTCTTAGGAATATCAGTGCAATGTTGGAGTGAAGGATTTACAGCCTTTCTCTAAGTGATCAAGTTCAATGTGCTCAAAGGCCAACGCGTTTCAGTCTCCATATAAATGATAGTTGTTGATGTTGATTGTGCAGCATCGACCTGTGTACAAATAAAGTGCACCGTCTGATAGCTTGTGTGATTCTCTTCGGCACGTATAAATTCTGCTGCACCTTCTCCAAGTTCATTAATGCTCATTGTCAAGAATGGCATGGCTAATAGACCGAAGTCCCGTGTTGTTTCACCAACGGCAAATGTTAGACACGTAGCCCTGGAACAATGGAGCCAACAAGCGCCCGAGATAATGTTCAAGAGTCTAAAAAAAGCAAAGCTTTTTAGGGGAAGATTTAATCAAGGATCTTGTGGAGCTCTGGGAAATCTACTGAAATATTGACTTTCTTGACCAGACAATGATGGCAGGTTAGGCTGGTCAGAACATAACAGAAATAGCTTGCATCTCCGAGGGAATGCATATGTCTGCTTATCAGTTGGAAGGGCAACGAAGAAGGGCTTTAAGTTGCTCTGCATTTTAAGATTGTGTCTTGTGTTTGTTTTTTTCGGAGCTGAAATTGGCAGAGTGTTTATTTATGCTCTAACAGTTTTTGAATTATTGTTGGAATAGTCCATGATGACTTGGGGCCTCTTGTAGCTGGGAAGTAATGTTTCGTGAGGAGGAAATGTGGCTAATGCGACCGTATCTCTGGAATGCACATAGAAACGGGTCGTACTTTTCAGACTATAAATCACTTTGTTTTCCAGAGTTGGTCACCCACTTAAGGACCGAGCCTCCTTCTGAGATTTGTTGTTTACAAGTTAAAAACAGTTTATTTTTTTTGCTAGAAAATTACTTAGAACCCCCAAAACATTATACAATTTTTTTATAACACCCTAAAGCAGGGATATGCAATTAGCGGACCTCCAGCTGTTGCAGAACTACAAGTCCCATGAGGCATAGCAAGACTCTGACAGCCACAAGCCATGACACCCAGAGGCATGATGGGACTTGTAGTTTTGCAACAGCTGGAGGTCCGCTAATTGCATATCCCTGCCCCAGAGAATAAAATGGCGGTCGTCGCAATACTTTCTGTCACACCGTATTTGCGCAGCGGTCTTACAAGCGCACTTTTTATTGGAAAAAATACACTTTTAGGAATTAAAAAATAAGACAACACAACAGTTAAGATAGCCCAATTTTTATTTTACATTGCGAAAGATAATGTTACGCAGAGTAAATTGATACCCAACATGTCACGCTTTAAAATTGCGCCAGCTCGTGGAATGGCGACAAACTTTTACCCTTAAAAAATTTCCATAGGCGACGTTTAAAAAAATTCTACAGGTTGCATGTTTTGAGTTACAGAGGAGGTCTAAGGCTAGAATTATTGCTCTCGCTCTACCGATCGCGGCGATACCTCACATGTGTGGTTTGAACACCGTTTTCATATGCGAGTGCTACTCACGTATGCGTTCGCTTCTGCGCGTGAGCTCGTCAGGACGGGGCGCATTTAAAAATTTAACAATTTTTTTTCTTATTTACTTTATCTTTTATTTATTATTTTTACATTGTTTAAAAAATAATTGCCACTTTTATTCCTATTACAGGAATGTAAACATCCCTTGTATTAGAAAAAAAGCATGACAGGACCTCTTAAATATGAGATCTGGGGGGTCAAAAAGACCTCACATCTCATATTTACACTAAAATGCAATAAAAAAAAAAAATTGTCCTTTAAAAAAAAAAAAAAAAAGGCCCTTTTAAGAGCTGTGGGCGGAAGTGACGTTTTGACGTCACATCCGCCCTGCATTGTTATGGAGACGGGTGGGGGGTCATCTTCCCTTCACTTGTCTCCATGCCCAGCAAGGGAGAAGATCGGATTGCCTCTGCCGCTGCCGACGGCTCCGGTAAGCGGTGGAGGGCACTCTTTACATACAGGAGACCTACCCTGAGTGTAGAGCACTCCGATAACCGTACGGTGACTTTGCACATTGTTCTTGACCCCTTGCCGACCAGCGCACGACGATGTACGTCCCCTTTAAAATCGCGGGCATCGTGGGAGCGCGCGCTACGACTGGCGGGGCAGAGCGGCGAGCAGTTGATCTCTGTCACGTCACTAGGCAGAACAGGAAAATGCCTTGTTTACATAGGCATCCCCCCCCGTTCTGTCTCTCCGTGACACGATCGCGCCCCCCCCCCCCGGTGAACATCGCGTCTGCGGCACCCGGGGGCATGGTCACGGAGCGGCAGAACGGGGAGGTGCCTATGTAAACAAGGCATTTCCCTGTTCTGCCTAGTGACGTGACAGAGATCTACTGATCCCTGTCATCGGGAGCGGTGATCGCTGTCATGTGTGTTGTAGCCCATCCCCCCACAGTTAGAATCACTCCCTAGGACACACTTAACCCCTTGATCGCCCCCCTAGTGTTTAACCCCTTCCCTGCCAGTGTCATTTACACAGTAATCGGTGCATTTTTATAGCTCTGATAGCTGTATAAATGACAATGACCCCAAAAATAGTGTCAAAAGTGTCCGATGTGTCCGCCATAATGTCACAGTCACGTTAAAAAAAAAAATAACGCAGATCGCCGCCATTACTAATAAAAAAAAATTAATAATAAAATAAATAGGTCAAGGTCAGCATATTTTGGGTAGAATTAAAAAGAAAAAAAAATATATAACTTATTATCAATGTCAGTGTGTTTTTTAGGTAGGATAAAAAAAAAAATGCAAATTGCTCACTATTGTTTCTGGGCTGTACTATGGGTACAAACAACAACTTACATACATCTACACTATATTACCAAAAGTATTGGGACGCCTGCCTTTACACGCACATGGACTTTAATGGCATCCCAGTCTTAGTCCGTAGGGTTCAATATTGAGTTGTCTCCACCCTTTGCAGCTATAACAGCTTCAACTCTTCTGGGAAGGCCGTCCACAAGGTTTAGGAGTGTGTCTATGGGAATGTTTGACCATTCTTCCAGAAGGGCATTTGTGAGGGTCAGGCACTGATGTTGGATGAGAAGGCCTGGCTCACCAGTCTCCACTCTAATTCATCCCAAAAGGTGCTCTATCGGGTGGAGGTCAGGACAGTCAAGTTCCTC
Source organism: Lithobates septentrionalis (assembly GCA_037952835.1). NCBI lineage: Eukaryota > Metazoa > Chordata > Amphibia > Anura > Ranidae > Lithobates > Lithobates septentrionalis. Next base: position 181,345 of record JBBDGP010002812.1, read on the forward strand.
CACCCCAAACTCGCTCATCCATGTCTTCATGGACCTTTATGGACCACAAAGTTGCAAGACTGTGCTTGGGCATTTACTTTTCTTTTAGCCTTAGGCGTGAAGGGGGTTAAAAAAAAGAATTCCAGTTTCCCCTTCAGTAACAACGAATTACCATCCCTGCAGGTTTCCTTAGAAAGCCTCCTCCACATTCTCTGTCCAGGCCGCCATATGACGCTCCGTGCGGTGCTACGGCACCACAGGTAGATGATCTTCACTGACTGCTTTCTAAGTAGAGGAGATTATCGTGTAATTAGTGACTAACCTTACTAACACCTTAGCAGCAAAGGAAAAAAAAACAACACATCTGTGACAAAGGAACGTGTAAATAGATCATTAAACGATCAATTAACTTACAGCCCAGGTCAGTCTTCTGCTGGGGACAGGTCATCACTGCCGCTTTGCATGTGTTCTGCCCATGGAAACCCAACAGTCAGAAGTATTACAGACTGAGGGTCATTTCCTATGGGCTGTTTGTGATGCACACTATACTATATTATATTATATTATATTATATTATATTATTTTATATTAATTACATCCCAGTCTTAGTCCGTAGGGTTCAACATTGAGTTGGCCCGCCCTTTGCAGCTTTAACAGCTTCAACTCTTCTGGGAAGGCCGTCCACAAGGTTTAGGAGTGTGTCTATGGGAATGTTGGACCATTCTTCCAGAAGCTCATTTGGTAGGTCAGGCACTGGTGTTGGATGAGAAGGCCTGGCTCGCAGTCTCCACTCTAATTCATCCCAAAGGCGTTCTAACGGGTTGAGGTCAGGACTCTGTGTAGGCCAGTCAAGTTAGGTTCCTCCACCCCAAACTGACTCATCCATGTCTTTATGGACCTTATCCCTTTCATGACTAAGCCTATTTCTGACATTTGGTGTTTACAAGTTAAAATCTGTTTTTTTTTTTACTAGAAAATTACTTAGAACCCCCAAACATTATGTATATATTTTTTTTTTAGCAGAGAATCTAGAGAATAAAATGGCGATTGTTGCAATATTTTATGTCACACGGTATTAGTGCAGCGGTCTTTTAAGTGCAACTTTGTGGGGGAAAAAAGACACTTTTATGAATTAAAAAAAAAAAACGAAACAGTAAAGTTAGCCCAATTTTTACGTATACTGTGGAAGATGATGTTACGCCGAGTAAATAGATACCAAACATGTCACGCTTTTTTGCGCATCGCTCGTGGAATGGCGACAAACTACGGTACCTAAAAATCTCCATAGGCGACATTTAAAAAAAATAGGCAAGTAAAGGCGCAAAAACTGGAAAAATCTAATAAAACCACCATAAAATGCAAAACAGTAGATTAAAAGGATTATAAAGTGTAGGTGAAATTATATAAAAGTAGGGGGAAGGGAAATAATAATAATAATGAGTCCATAAAAGTCCATAATAGAGGCAGGGGAAGGGAGAACAATGGTGAGGTATCCACAAGCAGGGCTGCCTTATAGGCATTTAAAAAAAAAATAATGGTTACCAGGTTAGAGTTACAAAGGAGGTCTAGTGCTAGAATTATTGCTCTCACTCTGATGATCGCGGCGATACCTCACATGTGTGATTAGAATACCATTTACGGGCGCGACTTCCATATGCTTTTTCTTTGCTGTGCGAGCTCGCGGTGACGAGGGGGGTGCTTTAAATTTTTTTTTTTAATTTTATTTATTTTTCTTTTTTTACATTGTGTTTTTTTTTTTTTTGATGACTTTTATTGCTGTCACAAGGAATGTAAACATCCCTTGTGACAGTAATAGGTGGTGACAGGTCCTCTTTATGGAGAGATCGGGGGGGTTTTAAAAGACCTCCAATCCCTCCTTTGCACTTCAAAGTATTCAGATCGCCATTTTCTGCGATTCCGAATACCGTATTTTTTTTTAAAAACGGCGCCATTGGCAGCCCAGTAAACAGGAAGTGACGTCATGACGTCACTTCCATGTTTACAGTAAGAAGACTGGCACGTTTCCGGCTTTGTGCCAGTCTCTCTTTAGCCACCAAAAGAGGCGGATCAATGATCGGGACTCCCGGTGAGAGAGGGGGAAGGCGGCGGGAGGGGGGATGCCCCCTCCCGCTTTTCCGGGATAACAACCGGTTGTTATCCCTGGATAGCCATTCGTCCGCTCTAAAAAACGGTACCGGAATGATGCCTGAGGCTGCGGGCATCATCCCGGTATAACCCCCAAAAGCCGAGGCCACGTATTTGCGTACGTTCGGCGGGCAAGGGGTTAATATTATTATTGGGCCTCATGCACACTGGACGTTTTTGGAGGTTTTTACAGCGGCTGTTTTCTGGCTTCAGATGTTTTTTTTACAGTCAATGAACTCTCCAGCATGTTATCCCATGTGTCCATGCACACATAAGCTGTTATTAACTGTTTTTGTCTGGGGCGTTTTTTGGCTGTAAAAAAAAAAAAAAAAAACTAGAGGAGTTTTTCAGCTGTAAAAACGCTGTAACATCAAAAAACGTTGAAAAACGCCAAAAACTGACGATAAACGCTTTAAAAACGCGGCTCACCAGAGTTTTCAATCCTGTTGTTAAAAAAAACAAAACGGTAACGCTAAAAAAAACGCTATTGCAAAAACTTTGAAAAATGTTGAAAAACTCACGGCAAAGCTACTGGCATTTTTAGAACGTTATTACAACGCCCAGTGTGCATGAGGCCTTATACAGGATTTATAGAGCGACAACAGTTTGCGCAACGCTTTGAGACAATACAGCCACAATACAATTCAGTAGAAGAGGCTTAGGCTGCTCCTGCAAGCTTACAATCTAGTAGGGAGGAGCTGGTGAAACAAAATGTAGTAAATGTGAGGGGTGAACTGATGACAGAAGTAGAGGGTTAGGTTTTTAGCCGACGGCATGATTGGCCTCACTGAAGAGATGAGTTTTCAGGGATCTTCTAGAAGTGGACAGAGTAAGAGATAACCAGACAGTTTGGGGTAGTGAGTTACAGAGGGTGGGAGAGGCTCTGGAGAAGTCCTGGAAACGAGCATGGAAGGAGGAGACAAGGGAGCTAGAAAACAGGAGGTGTTGGGAGGAGCGGAGAGGACGGTTTGGGTGATATTTGGAGACAAGATTAGTGGTGTAGCTCGGGGCAGAGTAAGTAAATGGCTTTGCATGTTATTGGTAGTGACTTGAATTGTATTCATTGGGCAATGGGAAGCCAGTAGAGGGATTGGAAGAGAGGGCTGAAGGACAATGAATGGAGGCCAGTGGAGGGAATTGTAGAGAGGGGTGGAGGACACTGAATGGAGGCCAGTGGAGGGGTTGGCAGAGAGGTGTGGAGGACACTGAATGGAGGAGAGTGGAGGGATTGACAGAGAGGTGTGGAGGACACTGAATGGAGGCCAGTGGAGGGATTGGCAGAGAGGTGTGGAGGACACTGAATGGAGGCCAGTGGAGGGATTGACAGAGAGGTGTGGAGGACACTGAATGGAGGCCAGTGGACGGATTGGGAGAGAGGGGTGGAGAACACTGAATGGAGGTCAGTGGAGGGATTGACAGAGAGGTGGGGAGGACACTGAAAGGAGGCCAGTGGAGGGATTTGTAGAGAGGGGTGGAGGACACTGAATGGAGGCCAGTGGAGGGAGTGGCAGAGAGGGGTGGAGGACACTGAATAAAGGCCAGTGAAGGGATTGGCAGAGAGGTGTGGAGGACACTGAATGGAGGCCAGTGGAGGGATTGGGAGAGAGGGGTGGAGAACACTGAACGGAGGCCAGTGGAGGGATTTGTAGAGAGGGGTGGAGGACACTGAATGGAGGCCAGTGGAGGGAGTGGCAGAGAGGGGTGGAGGACACTGAATGGAGGCAAGTGGAGGGATTGGCAGAGAGGTGTAGAGGACACTGAATGGAGACCAGTGAAGGGATTGGCAGAGAGGTGTGGAGAAATGGCAGAGAGGTGTGGAGGACACTGAATGGAGGCCAGTGAAGGGATTGGCAGAGAGGTGTGGAGGACACTGAATGGAGGCCAGTGGAGGGGTTGGCAGAGAGGGGTGGAGGAAACTGGTTGGAGGACAGTGGAGGGTTTGACAGAGATGTGTGGAGGACACTGAATGGAGGCCAGTGGAGGGATTGGCAGAGAGGTGTGGAGGACACTGAATGGGGGTCAGTGGAGGGATTGGAAGAGAGGTGTGGAGGACACTGAATGGAGGCCAGTGGAGGGATTGGGAGAGAGGGGTGGAGAACACTGAATGGAAGCCAGTGGAGGGATTGGGAGAGAGGGGTGGAGAACACTGAATGGAGGCCAGTGGAGGGATTGGCAGAGAGGTGTGGAGGACACTGAATGGAGGCCAGTGGAGGGATTGGCAGAGAGGTGTGGAGGACACCGAATGGAGGCCCGTGGAAGGATTGGCAGAGAGGTGTGGAGGACACAGAATGAAGGCCAGGGGAGGGATTGGCAGAGAGGGGTGGAGGACACTGAATGGAGGTCAGTGGAGGGATTGGCAGAGAGGTGTGGAGGACACTGAATGGAGGTCAGTGGAGGGATTGGCAGAGAGGTGTGGAGGACACTGAATGGAGGCCAGTGGAGAGGTTGGCAAAGGGGGGTGGAGGACACTGAATAGAGGCCAGTGGAGGGATTGAGAGAGGGGTGGAGAACACTGAATGGAGGCCAGTGGAGGGATTGGCAAAGGGGGGTGGAGGACACTGAATGGAGGTCAGTGGAAGGATTGGCAGAGAGGTGTGGAGGACACAGAATGAAGGCCAGGGGAGGGATTGGCAGAGAGGTGTGGAGGAAACTGAATGGAGGCCAGTGGAGAAATTGGCAGAGAGGGGTGGGGGACACTGAACAGCTGGTAAGGTGAATGAGTCTGGCAGTGGCATTCATGATAGACTGAAGAGGAGATTTTGGAGATGTTGACAGCAACAGACCTTTAAGAAGTACAGAGGATACATTGATATTTGTGTTGTATCATTAATTTAAAGGAAGATATAGTCTTATTGCAAAATGTACCTGGAAGAAATTTGGAAAGTATCTTTTACATATTCCTTGTTTGCTGTTCCATATTGTGGTTACTGTACCTAGTGGCCTCTTGCATATAAGATATTGTGATTACCCAACTGTAATGGCACCTCCCCCAACAGGAAGTCAGTTTAGACAGTAGTCAGTTAGCACACTAGCACTTCATTACTAAGTTCACTTAGTAAACAAGCTTTCCGTGTGGAGGCGTGGCCATAATCATCATCAGAATAATAATAATCATCATTATCATCATCATCAACAGAATAATAATAATAATCATCATCATCATCAATAGAATCATCATCAATAGAATCATCATCATCATCATCATCATCATCATCAATAGAATAATCATCATCATCATCATCATCATCAATAGAATAATAATAATCATCATCAATAGAATAATCATCATCATCATCATCATCATCATCATCATCATCATCAATAGAATAATAATCATCATCATCATCATCATCAATAGAATAATAAAAATCATCATCATCATCAATAGAATAGTAATCGTCATCATCATCAATAGAATCATCATCATAATCATCATCATCATCATCATCATCAATAGAATAATAATGATCATCATCATCATCAATAGAATAATAATCATCATCATAAATAGAATAATAATCATCATCATCAATAGAATAATCATCATCATCATCAACAGAATAATAATCATCATCATCATCATCATCAATAATCATCGTCATCAATAGAATAATAATCATCATCATCATCATCATCATCAATAGAATAATAATAATCATCCTCATCATCAATAGAATAATAATCATCATCCTCATCATCAATAGAATAATAATCATCATCCTCATCATCAATAGAATATTATTCTATTGATGATGATGATGATGATTATTATTCTATTGATGATGATGATTATTCTATTGATGATGATGATGATGATGATGATTATTCTATTGATGATGATGATGATGATGATGATGATTATTCTATTGATGATGATGATGATGGTTATTATTCTATTGATGATGATGATGATGATGATTCTATTGATGATGATGATGAGGATGATGATTATTATTCTATTGATGATGATGATGATGATTATTATTCTTCTATTAATGATGATGATGATTATTATTCTTCTATTAATGATGATGATGATTATTATTCTATTGATGATGATGATGATGATGATGATGATTATTATTCTATTGATGATGATGATGATTATTATTCTGTTGATGATGATGATGATGATGATGATGATGATTATTATTCTATTGACGATGATGATTATTATTAATCATCATCATCATCATCATCATCATCAACAGAATAATCATCATCATCATCATCATCATCATCATCATCATCAATAGAATAATAATCATCATCATCATCATCATCAATAGAATAATAATCATCATCATCATTAATAGAATAATAATAATAATCATCTTCATCATCATCAATAGAATAATAATAATAATAATAATAATAATAATAATAATAATAATAATCATCATCATCATCATCATCATCATCATAATCATCAATAGAATCATCATCATCATCATTATTATCATCATCAATAGAACCATTATTATTATTCTATTGATGATGATGTTGATGATGATTATTATATTGATGATGATTATTATTATATTGATGATGATGATGATGATGATGATGATTATTATATTAATGATGATGATTATGATGATTATTATGAATATTATTTTATATATTTGTTGCTTTTAAATTTTTCTATACCTAGGTAAAAGAAGAGTTGACTTATAGATGGTGGAACGTGTCCAGCCACCGTTGGCGTCATACAGCGGTGTAAACGATCGCCTCGCATAGTCCATTATTATTGGTCTAATCTACAATAGGGCTGTGCACGGAGCAGAATATCAATAATTATGTATAATGTGCCAGAGAGGCTTTTGAGGGTGTTACAGATACAATGCCTGTATACAGTATAATAGGGTATCTCCTCCCGCCTGGGTTGTAAGTATCACTCGGAATTCACATATCAGACGATTGATTATGGGTCTATTAGTCTTTTGGTTTTTATGCGATATTATAACTTGACCCGTTGAGCTCAGACTCTATTAAAACGCTCTCCCATCGCTAAGATGCTGCTGGGTGGTTTATAAGGTTTGGGCACCGCGCTGTTCATTATCCAAAGTGCTGACGAAACCCATCTGAGCTGTCGGTGGGGATTCTGCTTGTTCTTCTCTGGATGTGAACTCAACAAGTGCAGGATGATGCCTGAGACGTGCGGGAAAAGCACGCTTGTCGCCTGCATTTGTGTTTCCAGCACCAAGTTGCTAGAAGGCATAAATTGGCATAAAATCTTAGGAACAAGGAACACGGTGGAGAGATGGGTTTGCTTTAAGAGCATATTAAATAAGGGCATTAGCCAGTGCATCCCATTGGGTAATACATTTAAAAGAGCAAACAAACATCCTGGATGGCTTAACTCCAATGTAAAAATGCATATAAAAGCAAAGGAGAAGGCCTTCAAAAAATACAAGGTTGAGGGATCATCATCAGCATTCAGACTTTATAAAAAATGCAACAAGAAAAGTAAGGGTGCAATTAGGATGGCTAAGATAGAACAAGAAAGACACATAGCGGAGGAGAGCAAAAAAAAATCCCAAGAAATTCCTTAAAGTGGAGTTCCACCCACTTTTACAACTCTTCAGCATCCCTCACTAAACTGTGCACTGTAAACGAATTGGATAGTTTTAAAAAAAATTCTCAGCACCTACTGTATATCTGCTGTATTCATTTTTCACTTCCTCCTCCCTGGCCGTGCCCATCGCATCATTTCCTGTTTGCAATGCCTTCTGGGAAGGGGCGGCAACTTCCTCTGAAACTGCCGTTGCTATGGAAACCTGACCTGAAACCTATTACACTGCTTGTGCTGCACTGAGCATGTGCGAGATCTGCAAGGATGAGATCCAGGAAGAAATACAGTCTGGCTTCAGATGCCCACACTTAAGATGGCCACGGCCTGCTGTAAGTTTATAAAATAATAAACTACTGCTATAAAGTAACAAAACAGACCTTAGTTTACAGACTAACTTTACTAGAATACATTAAGCTTGTGTATTATAGGGGTATTTTTATGTAAAAAGTATAATTTCGGCTGGAACACCACTTTAAGTATTTAAACAGTAAAAAAGGGAGGACAGACCATATTGGCCCCGTAAAGAATGAGGAAGGACATCTAGTTACAAAGGATGGGGAGATGGCGAAGGTATTGAATTTATTCTTCTCCTCAGTCTTCACGAGGGAATCGAGGGGCTTCAGTAACCAAAACTGCAGTGTTTATTCTCAGGACACATCACAGGAAGCACCTCCATGGTTAACAAAGGACAGAATTAGAATTAGACTTGGGAAACTTAACATTAATAAATCACCTGGACCAGATGGCTTGCACCCGAGGGTGCTTAGGGAACTCAGTCAAGTAATTGCCAGACCATTGTTCCTAATTTTTACTGACAGTCTACTGACTGGAATGGTACCAGCTGATTGGAGAAAAGCCAATATAGCACCAATATTTAAAAAAGGGCCAAAATACATCCCTGGGAATTACAGACCAGTTAGCCTAACATCAATAGTATGCAAGCTCTTGGAGGGGATGATAAGGGACTATATACAAGATTTTAGTAATGAGAACGGTATCATTAGCAGCAATCAGCATGGATTCTTGAAGAATCGTTCTTGCCAAACCAATCTATTAACCTTCTATGGGGAGGTGAGTTGCCATCAGGGATGGACTATCCATCGGGACTACCGGGAGTTTCCCAGTGGGCCAATGGCTCAGTGGGCCGGTTTCAGCGATTGCCTATTGCATCGGAGGTCTGCGGCGATCTAATCGTCGACAGCTGGCACCTGACGGGTAGATCGAGATTTAGCCAGCATGCAGAGTAGCGCATGAAGCGTCTGTGATAGGTTCTCTCTCATGTCACCCCTCCTCTCTTCTCGTCCATCCCCATTTGCTTTTGACATCATCTGGGATGGACGAGAAGAGAGGAGGGGCCACCGGGGAGCAGCGCTGCGTGACATGAGAGAGAACTTATTACAGACGCTTCCTGCGCTACTCTGCATTCTGGCTACTAAACAATGTGCCCCATAATGTGCCATGTGCCCTAATGTGCCCCATGATGTGCACTATAATGTGCCATGTGCTCTGATGTGCCCCATGATGTGCCCCATAATGTGCCATGTGCCCTGATGTGCCTCAAAATGTGCCCTGATGTGCCCCATAATGTGCTCTGATGTGCCCCATAATGTGCCATGTGCCCCATCATGTGCCCTGATGTGCCATGTGCCATTATGTGCCCTGATGTGCCCAGATGTGCCATGTGCCCTGATGTACTGTGACCTGTGCCCTGATGTGCCCTGATGTACTGTGACCTGTGCCCTGATGTGCCCTGATGTCCTGCATCCTGATGTGCTGTGCCCTGTACCCTGATGTTTTGTGCCCTAATGTGCCCTGTACTCTGATGTGCTGTGCTGTGTACCCTGATGTGGCCAGTTCAATTTTCAGATATATATACCATAGTTTGTGGACTTTTTTAACTTTCACACAGACTAAATAATATACACAGATTTGGGTTATTTTTACCAAAGAAATGTAACAGAATACATTTTATCCTAAATTTATGAAGAAAGATTATTTATTGGCAAAATATTATAACAGAAACAAAAATTACTTTCACAGCCGTCGCTGCCAGCTTCTAGTTTTTTATTTTTTTTTAAAAGCAGATCCCCTCAAGAATCTGCTTTGTATTTTGGGGGACATTTAGGGGGGTAAGTTGGCTGTTTTTTTTTTTTTTTTTATCTATTTATTTATTTTGAACCAAACAGTGAAAGTGATTTGCCACAAACCTAAGCTGTATCATTTTTTCTTTTTAAATGTTATTTTTTTCTGTAGCACATCCTACACCATGAATGGAAAAAAATGTCCCCCAAAATTGGTGGTCAGTGGGAAGAATGCTCCTTACATTGGTGATCAGTGAGAAGAATGTTCCTTACATTGGTGATCAGTGGGAAGAATGTTCCTTACATTGGTGATCAGTGGGAAGAATGTTCCTTACATTGGTGATCAGTGGGAAGAATGTTCCTTACATTGGTGATCAGTGAGAAGAATGTTCCTTACATTGGTGATCAGTGAGAAGAATGTTCCTTACATTGGTGATCAGTGGGAAGAATGCTCCTTACATTGGTGATCAGTGAGAAGAATGCTCCTTACATTGGTGATCAGTGAGAAGAATGCTCCTTACATTGGTGATCAGTGAGAAGAATGCTCCTTACATTGGTGATCAGTGGGAAGAATCCTCCTTACATTGGTGATCAGTGAGAAGAATGTTCCTTACATTGGTGATCAGTGGGAAGAATCCTCCTTACATTGGTGATCAGTGAGAAGAATGTTCCTTACATTGGTGATCAGTGAGAAGAATGTTCCTTACATTGGTGATCAGTGAGAAGAATGTTCCTTACATTGGTGATCAGTGGGAAGAATGCTCCTTACATTGGTGATCAGTGGGAAGAATGTTCCTTACATTGGTGATCAGTGAGAAGAATGCTCCTTACATTGGTGATCAGTGAGAAGAATGTCCCTTACATTGGTGATCAGTGGGAAGAATGCTCCTTACATTGGTGATCAGTGAGAAGAATGTCCCTTACATTGGTGATCAGTGAGAAGAATGCTCCTTACATTGGTGATCAGTGAGAAGAATGTCCCTTACATTGGTGATCAGTGGGAAGAATGCTCCTTACATTGGTGATCAGTGAGAAGAATGCCCCTTACATTGGTGATCAGTGAGAAGAATGTCCCTTACATTGGTGATCAGTGGGAAGAATGCTCCTTACATTGGTGATCAGTGAGAAGAATGTCCCTTACATTGGTGATCAGTGAGAAGAATGTTCCTTACATTGGTGATCAGTGAGAAGAATGCTCCTTACATTGGTGATCAGTGAGAAGAATGTTCCTTACATTGGTGATCAGTGAGAAGAATGTTCCTTACATTGGTGATCAGTGAGAAGAATGTTCCTTACATTGGTGATCAGTGGGAAGAATGTTCCTTACATTGGTGATCAGTGAGAAGAATGCTCTTTACATTGGTGGCCAGTGAGAAGAATGTCCCTTACATTGGTGATCAGTGGGAAGAATGTTCCTTACATTGGTGATCAGTGGGAAGAATGTCCCTTACATTGGTGATCAGTGAGAAGAATGCTCCTTACATTGGTGATCAGTGGGAAGAATGTTCCTTACATTGGTGATCAGTGGGAAGAATGTTCCTTACATTGGTGATCAGTGGGAAGAATGTTCCTTACATTGGTGATCAGTGGGAAGAATGTTCCTTACATTGGTGATCAGTGAGAAGAATGCTCCTTACATTGGTGATCAGTGGGAAGAATGCTCCTTACATTGGTGATCAGTGAGAAGAATGCTCCTTACATTGGTGATCAGTGGGAAGAATGCTCCTTACATTGGTGATCAGTGAGAAGAATGCCCCTTACATTGGTGATCAGTGGGAAGAATGCTCCTTACATTGGTGATCAGTGAGAAGAATGTTCCTTACATTGGTGATCAGTGAGAAGAATGCTCCTTACATTGGTGATCAGTGAGAAGAATGCTCCTTACATTGGTGATCAGTGAGAAGAATGCTCCTTACATTGGTGATCAGTGGGAAGAATGTTCCTTACATTGGTGATCAGTGGGAAGAATGTTCCTTACATTGGTGATCAGTGAGAAGAATGCTCCTTACATTGGTGATCAGTGAGAAGAATGCTCCTTACATTGGTGATCAGTGGGAAGAATGCTCCTTACATTGGTGATCAGTGAGAAGAATGCTCCTTACATTGGTGATCAGTGGGAAGAATGCTCCTTACATTGGTGATCAGTGAGAAGAATGTTCCTTACATTGGTGATCAGTGAGAAGAATGCTCCTTACATTGGTGATCAGTGAGAAGAATGCTCCTTACATTGGTGATCAGTGAGAAGAATGCTCCTTACATTGGTGATCAGTGGGAAGAATGTTCCTTACATTGGTGATCAGTGGGAAGAATGTTCCTTACATTGGTGATCAGTGGGAAGAATGTTCCTTACATTGGTGATCAGTGGGAAGAATGTCCCTTACATTGGTGATCAGTGAGAAGAATGCTCCTTACATTGGTGATCAGTGGGAAGAATGTTCCTTACATTGGTGATCAGTGAGAAGAATGCTCCTTACATTGGTGATCAGTGAGAAGAATGCTCCTTACATTGGTGATCAGTGAGAAGAATGCTCCTTACATTGGTGATCAGTGGGAAGAATGTTCCTTACATTGGTGATCAGTGGGAAGAATGTTCCTTACATTGGTGATCAGTGGGAAGAATGTTCCTTACATTGGTGATCAGTGGGAAGAATGCTCCTTACATTGGTGATCAGTGAGAAGAATGCTCCTTACATTGGTGATCAGTGGGAAGAATGCTCCTTACATTGGTGATCAGTGGGAAGAATGTCCCTTACATTGGTGATCAGTGAGAAGAATGCTCCTTACATTGGTGATCAGTGGGAAGAATGTTCCTTATATTGGTGATCAGTGAGAAGAATGTTCCTTACATTGGTGATCAGTGAGAAGAATGCTCCTTACATTGGTGATCAGTGAGAAGAATGCTCCTTACATTGGTGATCAGTGAGAAGAATGCTCCTTACATTGGTGATCAGTGGGAAGAATGTTCCTTACATTGGTGATCAGTGGGAAGAATGTTCCTTACATTGGTGATCAGTGGGAAGAATGTTCCTTACATTGGTGATCAGTGGGAAGAATGTCCCTTACATTGGTGATCAGTGAGAAGAATGCTCCTTACATTGGTGATCAGTGGGAAGAATGTTCCTTACATTGGTGATCAGTGAGAAGAATGCTCCTTACATTGGTGATCAGTGAGAAGAATGCTCCTTACATTGGTGATCAGTGAGAAGAATGCTCCTTACATTGGTGATCAGTGGGAAGAATGTTCCTTACATTGGTGATCAGTGGGAAGAATGTTCCTTACATTGGTGATCAGTGGGAAGAATGTTCCTTACATTGGTGATCAGTGGGAAGAATGCTCCTTACATTGGTGATCAGTGAGAAGAATGCTCCTTACATTGGTGATCAGTGGGAAGAATGCTCCTTACATTGGTGATCAGTGGGAAGAATGTCCCTTACATTGGTGATCAGTGAGAAGAATGCTCCTTACATTGGTGATCAGTGGGAAGAATGTTCCTTATATTGGTGATCAGTGGGAAGAATCCTCCTTACATTGGTGATCAGTGAGAAGAATGCTCCTTACATTGGTGATCAGTGGGAAGAATGTCCCTTACATTGGTGATCAGTGGGAAGAATGTTCCTTACATTGGTGATCAGTGGGAAGAATGTCCCTTACATTGGTGATCAGTGAGAAGAATGCTCCTTACATTGGTGATCAGTGGGAAGAATGTTCCTTACATTGGTGATCAGTGGGAAGAATGCTCCTTACATTGGTGATCAGTGGGAAGAATGTCCCTTACATTGGTGATCAGTGGGAAGAATGCTCCTTACATTGGTGATCAGTGGGAAGAATGTTCCTTACATTGGTGATCAGTGAGAAGAATGCTCCTTACATTGGTGATCAGTGAGAAGAATGTCCCTTACATTGGTGATCAGTGGGAAGAATGCTCCTTACATTGGTGATCAGTGAGAAGAATGTCCCTTACATTGGTGATCAGTGAGAAGAATGTTCCTTACATTGGTGATCAGTGAGAAGAATGCTCCTTACATTGGTGATCAGTGAGAAGAATGCTCCTTACATTGGTGATCAGTGAGAAGAATGTTCCTTACATTGGTGATCAGTGGGAAGAATGTTCCTTACATTGGTGATCAGTGGGAAGAATGTCCCTTACATTGGTGATCAGTGAGAAGAATGTTCCTTACATTGGTGATCAGTGGGAAGAATGCTCCTTACATTGGTGATCAGTGGGAAGAATGTTCCTTACATTGGTGATCAGTGGGAAGAATGTTCCTTACATTGGTGATCAGTGAGAAGACTGTCCCTTACATTGGTGATCAGTGGGAAGAATGTCCCTTACATTGGTGGTCAGACGGAGGGTGTCCGTTAAGTGTCAGTAGTTTCTAATTTAAGAAGCTGAAATTACTGATTACTCCAGGAACCTCTAGCAACCTCTGGATGTACCTTTAGGATGGCATAAAACCCTGGCCAGGTTGGGAAAGGCTTTTCTAACACACCCCATTTCTTCTTCGGACTGGAGAAGACAGCCAAGATATTACACATGATAATTTTAACATTTCACTTAAAAGTTACCTGGAATACACTTTAATTCCCATTTTAACAGAACCAGCTGCACTACGGTAGGTGTATCATTTTATTAGGTGTAGCGGCCTTTGATACAAATTGTCATTCTGACTCTTAAAGACTAAAAATTGTCTTTTTTTATATCATTGAAGGGAAATAAAGGTCATCAATGACTCACAAAGAAATAAAGGACACAAAAATAATAATGAAGAAAATAAGGTTTTTTTTTTTTGCCGGCATATGGCTATTGCTTGAAATGTGGTCTTTGCCGAGAGACTTCAAAGTGTTTCTGGTCAGGTCGGCACTTCATTTCCCCACAGCTGGGTCCGTATTATGTACAAGAAGAAAGCGTGTTCAAGTAGGTTTCTTCCCCAATGAATAAGAATTTTGACATTTAAAAAAATCTCCTGACGGCTCTCCTGCATTCCTAGAAAACGGCGTATGATTCAAGTGGCCTTGGTGTACATCATTTTATGGAATCTGAAACCTGCAACTTCGGCGCTCTCTGTTTCGGCCTTATGAGAAAATAATGGTGCTTAGTCTTTAGTGTAAAAGTGGTAGTTAGTAAAATCGCTTAGAGGATCTTGAAAACCCAGCCACTGAAATCACATCTAGGCTTTAATATATCAAAATAATTACATAGTCATTTTTAAGCTTTTATTTTCAGAAGCTTTCGATTACAATGATCCTGGGGAAACTGCCATGAAGGTCTTTGTTCAGCCACTTCCTGTTTTAGGGTGACAGTGTTCTGTCCTTGTCTCTGATTTCTGCTTCTGAGTTGTCACTCTTTCACATGGGCTTCCGATAGAGAATACAACTGGGAGTATAAACCCACATCGTTCAGGCATGGTCTGGGGTTGTCACCATCAGGCAGCCCGCCTTGAGAAATGCGCAATGTAGCACCCTGGTCTTAGGCAGGGTTGCTGACAAATTTAATTTTCTAGGTGGTAACCAGCCTGGCTGATTGTTAGGGCGATCCACTGATCTTTCCCTAAATCTGGGTTCCATGCACCCAGGGGCGGACTGACCATTGAGCCACTCGGGCACTGCCTGAGGGCCCTGGGCCCCATCAGGGTTGCCAGCCTCAGTAAAACCAGGGACAGTATGTATAAGTCTGTATTTTTTTTACATCTATCTGTGTATACTGTGTGATTGTATACTGTGTGTGTGTATACTGTGTGGCCCCATAATCTCTGATTGCCTGGGGGCCCCATAATCTCCTATTGCCAGGGGGCCCCATGAGTTATCAGTCCGCCCCTGCATGCACCTCTCTCTTCTGTCACTAGGTGGCGTTGTCACCTGTGACATTAGATGGACATGGGCATAGTAAATCTGGACTAGGAGTGGATGGGTTGTCTCAGCCAATTGGCAGGGTTTTTTTTTTGCCCTTGGCCTGCTGGGAGAGCCTATTTATTCAGGAGGGGGTCAGATGACTGGGGTTCTGTGCCACCTGGACGGCTGTCTGGGTGGTCGTGTGTTAAAAAGCTCCCGGCTGCTAGGCCAGAAATCTGAGGCCTATCTGGGAGTACCTGGCTGCTAGGCTGTCTAAGGCCTATTCAGGTTGGAAGCAAGCAGCGTAAGGGTTGGGGCTTCAGGTTTGGAGCCAAACCAAGTTTGGAGGGGTTCTGCCAGCCGGAGAACCAAGAAGTTGCCACAGGTGAAGGAAAAGGTGAAGGCCAGAGGCACGCGAGAACCAGAGTCAGAGGAAAAGGGGGCATGGTCGCCAGCAAGGGACAATTTCTCTCCTGTTATCAGAGGCCAGGTTCTGTGGAGACTGAAGAAGTACCTGAGCAGCTTTTTTTTTCACTAGCCGGGGACAGTGAAGAAGTTGGGAAAGCTAAGTTGGGAAAGCTAGGGACCCAACGGAACATTGTGGGTGACACTTGCATTGGATTCAGCAGGTCAGCTGAGGAGCCAAACTAGGGACCCAGCAGAACATTGAGGGTGACACAGCGGGTCCGTTGTGGAGGAGCTCAAGGGATCCAGTGGCAGTTGGGATCTGAAGGGTCTATTGAGTGACTGGGAGCTCAGTGAGAGGATCTACAATGGGAGACTGTGAGTTGTGATCTGTATTGAAGTTGAAGTTACCAGTTCAGTTGCTATAGGAGACAGCGGTCTACACATACAGTTTGCTGCAATTCAGCTTAAAGGCCCTTGAAGGCTCTTCTATTCCTATTTTTGTCTCTGAGTCTGCCAAGCATTTTTGCATCTGCCTAAGGGTGTTCAGGCCCTAAACCTCTCTCCCCAGTTCTGTTAAGGGACAATACATCTCTTTTTTGCATTCTCAAAGTGTCTGGTGCCCAACTTAGGCTGGCCATACATTATACAATTTTCTTATTCAATTTCCTTTAGATTTACCTTCAACTATGTAGTGCCAAGGACCACCAGTGTGCATACAAATTGAAAGTGTTTAGGTCTAACCTCATATTTTATGGTTTTGGTAAATCTAAAAGAAAATTTTATCATGTATGGCCAGCCTTACTCTATCTACACCACACCCACTATGCCTAGTAACCCACACTGTGAAGATGGATGTCAGCTCTCCCTGACTCTGGAGGTCACCATTGGGCCTCTAGGATCGGGGCCCATGGCTACACCATGAAGCCCCCACCGATCAGCCATAACACAATGACCACTGATAGGTAAAGTGAATAACATTAATTATCTCATGACAAGTGCGTAGGATGTAATAAGCAGCAAGTGAACATGTCTCTGAAGCTGATGTGTTGAAAGCAGGAAAAATAACCAAAAATGTAGGCAGGTGCAGTCTGTATTGCCCACTGTGGGTGGCGCTCGACTGAAGCGGCAATGCAGAAGGGGAAGGAAGTAGTGAGTAACTTGGAGGTTCCTCCATGATTTCATTGGTCATAGGGAGACAGCTGTCCAACTGGGCTGCTGGCACCCCATGTGGCTTCGGCGACCATCTTGGATCAGGCAGAGTCTATTTAAATTGGATGTAAACCCTTCTATATTCCCACCGAAGTGACTGGCTTTTGGTGATACACAATCCTCCTACGTAAGTTGTATCTATCTATCTGCAGCTCTCTCAACTGCTCAAAGTGCTGTGTCTGAAAGCTCAGGAAAAAGCTCAGGAAAAAGGGGGCCGAGAGCTGAAGTTACACTCTGCAGAGCTCACTGAGGAGAGCTCTGAGAGCTGATTGGAGGCAAGGGACACGCCCCCTTCACACAGCACACAGGAACAGAGATGAGGCTGTCAATCAGCTGGAGATCCCTCCTCTGTCATCAATTTTTCTCTTGGTGTCAGGAAAACTTGTGATTCATGCAGATTGCAGTGGAACAAAGCAGCAGACAAAAATTACACTCTTAATTGAGACAAGTACACACTATTGCAGGATATGCTTTGTTCATATTTCATGTCTGAGGTTTACAGCTAATTTAAGACTAATTTAAGACTCCGGCTCCTGGTATTTGCACGTGTTATGTGCAAATACCGCCTCTAGCACATGGTTTTGCTGGATGCGCTTAGATACCTGTAATCCCTTAGCGATTTGACCCATATTTTAGGAGACCAAGAAGGCTTGTAACTCTAGCTGGACAGCATCCCCTGAAGAAGCCTGATATATGAGTGAAACATGTTGGGAATTACATCTTTCTATGCTGTATCCATAAAATCCTGTTGATTTTACTTTTCTTATATAATTTAGTTGCTACTATTCCTCGAATTAATTTGCACCTTAAAAATCCCATTTTCCTCCTTCCATATGCTATAGGGACAGGTTTCCAGTCTGGCCGGAACAGCGCTTAGAGGTTCTGGAGGAGGAGGAACAGTGCAGGGACTATTTCAACCTCAGTTCAGGAAGCCTCCCCTTTGGGTGTGGACCGGTCAGGCCACATTCTGCTCCTCGCTGCAGACGCTGTCGCCATCTACCAGTATACAGACCGCCATTACAGTTCGTAAGTGGCTTCAAATGGTCATGCTTACCCACCGGGCCTAGTTGTACTGAGTGGAACTTCTCTACATTATATATTGCTCTTGCCTCACTTGGACTCTGTGTGTTTACTGGCCACCACACCTTGCTGCACCTTGCCCACAAGCGTAAGGGTTTGAGTGACATTGACAATGGCCATATTGTAATGGCTAGACGACTAGGTCAGAGCACCCCCCAAACTGCAGCTCTTGTGGGACGTTCTCAGTCATCAGTGGTCCAGACCAACCAAAAGTAGCCCAAGGATGGAAAATTGGTGACAGGGTCATGGGCGATCAAGGCTCATTGATGTATGTGGGGAGCAGAGGCTGTCCCCTGTACTCTAATCCAATAGGAGAGCTACTGTAGCTCCTCCTCCCTAGCCCCCATCTCCATAAGAGTGAGGAAGTCTACAGCTGGCTCTCCTGGATGCAGGTTTACTCTTCCCCAGCCTCCTGCCCTGTCAAGGACCTGCACATGCTGATGACATCCGTGCTGGTTTGGAGTGTTTAGCTCCCATTACTCAAGAGTGTAAACCAGGGGTCTCAAACACCCTTCAGCTGTTGTGAAACTACAAGTCCCATGAGGCATTGCAAGGCTGACAGTTACAAGCATGACTCCCACAGGCAGAGGCATGATGGGACTTGTAGTTTTGCAACAGCTGGAGGGTCACCAGTTTAAGACCCCTGGTGTAAATGCTTCTCCCATCCTGGCTTATAACTGGGCACTGACTCGCCCATGACATCACTGCAGGAGGGCTCTAACTAAAAGGGGCCTAGTACCTGATGAAACTGTCTGCTGTGCCCAGACACTATTCTTGCACAGAGTCACCTAGTGGCAAAAAAACTAATTGCACCTGCCTACAACACGAGGAGCTCTCCAAGATACCCCCCACCCCCCATGGAACACAATGGCTAGGCCTTACAGCCTGGAATCAAAAGTTGCCCCAGACTAAGTCAAAAGGCCTAGCCCATGAGGTGATGTGAGGAAAAAAAAGTGGTGATATAGGCTAGTGTCCATTCTCACAGGGCCAGCCCTACCATGGGTCCCAGCAGGTCCATCAGACCCAGGCAGCACTTTTAGAGGGACAGCAAATTGAACCACGGCCGCCTCTCCTTCTCTTCTATTTACCCAGCAAATTGATGACCAAAGGTTTTTTTTTTCTCAGCAGTTTTGCGTGTCATGATGACAACTGCCTCCCGGGCCACTCCACATGCCCCTAGACTACCCTGGCCTGTCTGTATACTACCCTAGCCTGTCTATATACTACCCCAGCCTGCCCCTATACTGCCCTAGCCTGTCCATATACTACCTTAGCCTGCCCTTATACTACCCTAGCTTGCCCCTATACTACCCTAGCCTTCTAGCCTTTCTATATACTACCCTAGCTAGGGTATATACTGCCCTAGCCTGTCTATATACTACCCTAGCTTGCCCTTATAATGCTCTACTCTGTCCATATACTACCCTAAGCCTAGTGCATTATCCTTAGCGAGTTTATTAGATTAAAAGCAAGGTAAAAGCTACTCACAAAAGTCGCAGGTAAAATTGCATATTGAACGCACAAAGGCAATAGTTCCAGTGGTAGGCAGCTGTCCAGGTCCCGGGAGGGAGGCACACGGACCGCCGCTGGCTTACGCGTTTCAAAGGTTTGACCTTCTTCCTCAGAGCCTTAGTGGTGGCAGTCTCCTGCCGACTTTTTATATACACATGTTCACATGTTAGGCTAAAGCAGACTGATCAGATTGGTATCGGGGCTCCTCCCTTAATTGATGGGCGGTCCTCTGGGGGGAGGGGGGGGTGTAGTTTTGTTTTGTTTTGGATCTTGGCTAGGTTAACATAGTGTTAGTTGGTATGCTTCCATATCCATTGTTGTTATCACTAGTAAAGTCAATCTAACCCATAGTGGGTGAGCTGATAAGGTCGTACCAGTAGTAATCTACTCTTCTACCCTCGCATTCATATGTCACATAAATGATACAGAGTAATGTGCAGTGTTCAGAGGGTTAGAAGCATGAGAAAAAAGGGAGGGTGTACCTTATCATCTGTAGATCTAATGCCATCTCCTCTGCTTGAGTGCGTTTGTCTCTGCAGGGGCTGTGTCTGTGTGGGCTGCCATTGCTGACACGTTCGCTCCTAAGCCCCATGGAACCGGGTGGAACGCACACCGCCGATTAACTTCCGGGTTGCGGTCCACAGGGCGGAAGTGCGGTCGTGATGTCACATCCCGTGCGCCTTACGGCGCCTGGGATGTGACTCAATAGAGTAAACAGTGGCCTCCATCTTGCCGTAGACACAGATAGAGGTCAAAGTCAGACTAAAAGCGTCTGACTTCAAGTAAGAGAGAGTGGGAATGATAAAAATATGTAACTAGATTGAAGCTTTCTGGAACATTGCAGTAACAACCCATTTGGAATAGAATTCACTCATGTCCTAGATGAGAAATGTCTAGTCTTCCTGGATTTGGAACTACGGAGTGATCAAGATGGCAACATCTTTTCCAAAACTCATTTTAAACCCAGCGGGGGCAATTCATACCTACATGCTAAAAGCAACCACCACCCCAGGTGGATACAGAATGTCCCCTTTGGCCAATTTTGTCGCCTCAGAAGAACATGTACCAAGAAAGAGGATTATTTAGAACAGAGCAAACTCCTTATGCAGAAATTCAGTGAGAAGGGCTATGAAGCTAACCACATAGAATCAGCCTTTTCTAAATATTTGGCTCTCTACGACGAACAATCTAGTAATGATTCGAACAACATAGAACCCCGACACCAGACCACCCCAGTTATTCAACAGGCCTGCTTCTCTACCCAATATACAAGTAAAGCGTTCGAAATCCAGAGTATTATCAAAAAGAATTGGAATATTCTGAAGCATGACCCTGTTTTGGGTAAGACACTCCCTGATCACCCGAATATAGTTTTCCGGAAACCCCAAGACCTTAGAAGCCTGATAGCCCCAAGCAGGGTAAAAACATGTACTAGCAAACCAACCAATAGCTGGTCAACAATTTTTGACCAAAAAGGTTGCTATAGATGCGGCATCAGGAACTGTGGCACATGCAATTACATGTGGCATAGGAAAAAAACGGTAGTAGGGAGAGACGGAAAAATCCACCCAATTAAGCAATTTATCAACTGTGGAACAGAGTATGTAGTGTACGGTATAGTTTGTCCTTGCGGGCGTTTATACGTAGGCCGCACGCAACGCCCTATGCGAGTGAGAATTGGTGAACACAAATGCGGTATTATAAACTTAAGAGATAAATACCCAGTCCCTAGACACTTTGTAGAAGTGCATCAAGGGGACCCTGCTGGTATGAAAGTATTTGGGATCGAGTCGATTGGAAGGGAGCTGGATATAGGAAGAAGATACCAGAGGCTCTGCAAAAGAGAAGCCTTCTGGATCTTTACCCTCGGTAGTCTGGCTCCAGGAGGCCTAAATGAGGATCCAGAAGTACATAAAATAGTATAATAATATTGACATTAAGTTTTGTGGATTGCCCCTCCCTCCCCCCCCTCCCTCCCCCCCCATACAATATCTCGTTCACCGATTTATATTAAATAACCTTTGGGCTATTTGCTCTAATATACAAAAACCACTATATGAATGTCTATATGAGGTGTTAACAACAAAAACCCTCCTCCCCCCCCCCTCCCCCCCCTCCCCTCTCTCTTTCTAGATTAGATAGGCAAGGTACACAGTCCGTTGTACTTATACACGGATTCTATTTTTAACAAAAAATTCCTTTTTTAAAAAGATTTGTCTTTTTTATTAATCACCGTATGCACATATATGGATATGTGATTGATGTGTATAAGGCTTTTATTTTCTATATATATGTATATATATATATTATCACTTTTTATAGAAAATATATTATATGTATTTTATTACATTTATTATCTTTTAAATACAATGTAAGTGGGTCTCCTGCCGGCTTCTAAATACACATGTTTTGAGCACTGCCATCCTTAACTATTGTTCCAGACCAGACTTCACCACTCCCCTCCCTTGGTCCCCCTTGAATTTCCCTGTTATCACTACATAATATCACTACATACACTACATAATATTGCTTACCACTATTTAATACTGTTTTCTTTTATATATTCAATCTAGTTACATATTTTTATCATTCCCACTCTCTCTTACTTGAAGTCAGACGCTTTTAGTCTGACTTTGACCTCTATCTGTGTCTACGGCAAGATGGAGGCCACTGTTTACTCTATTGAGTCACATCCCAGGCGCCGTAAGGCGCACGGGATGTGACATCACGACCGCACTTCCGCCCTGTGGACCGCAACCCGGAAGTTAATCGGCGGTGTGCGTTCCACCCGGTTCCATGGGGCTTAGGAGCGAACGTGTCAGCAATGGCAGCCCACACAGACACAGCCCCTGCAGAGACAAACGCACTCAAGCAGAGGAGATGGCATTAGATCTACAGATGATAAGGTACACCCTCCCTTTTTTCTCATGCTTCTAACCCTCTGAACACTGCACATTACTCTGTATCATTTATGTGACATATGAATGCGAGGGTAGAAGAGTAGATTACTACTGGTACGACCTTATCAGCTCACCCACTATGGGTTAGATTGACTTTACTAGTGATAACAACAATGGATATGGAAGCATACCAACTAACACTATGTTAACCTAGCCAAGATCCAAAACAAAACAAAACTACACCCCCCCCTCCCCCCAGAGGACCGCCCATCAATTAAGGGAGGAGCCCCGATACCAATCTGATCAGTCTGCTTTAGCCTAACATGTGAACATGTGTATATAAAAAGTCGGCAGGAGACTGCCACCACTAAGGCTCTGAGGAAGAAGGTCAAACCTTTGAAACGCGTAAGCCAGCGGCGGTCCGTGTGCCTCCCTCCCGGGACCTGGACAGCTGCCTACCACTGGAACTATTGCCTTTGTGCGTTCGATATGCAATTTTACCTGCAACTTTTGTGAGTAGCTTTTACCTTGCTTTTAATCTAATAAACTCGCTAAGGATAATGCACTAGGCTGGTGCGCTCTCTTGTTTCTTTCTTTGTCTTTCACTATTAGGATAATCCCA
Organism: Lithobates septentrionalis; assembly: GCA_037952835.1. Classification (NCBI taxonomy): domain Eukaryota; kingdom Metazoa; phylum Chordata; class Amphibia; order Anura; family Ranidae; genus Lithobates; species Lithobates septentrionalis. The sequence goes on from JBBDGP010002812.1 coordinate 204,686, forward strand.
TCCTTTGAGAGCAGCAAAGCCGAAGTCCATGGTCCTTTTTGAACTTTTTTAGCTAACACACCAGTGCGCAAGAGTACTTTTTTCGTCTTCATATACTACCCTAGCCTGCCCCTATATTACCCTAGCCTGCCCTTAAACTACCCTATGAATATTGTGTGCCAACGTCCCATTGTAGGGACGTTGGCACACTACTACTCGTGTACCCACAGTGTCACCCTGTGGTAATACACATTTACTTGGAAACTTTTTTCAACATATACTACCTTAGCCTACCCCTATACTACCCTAGCCTGCCCTTATACTACCCTAGCCTGCCCTTATACTACCCTAGCCTTCCTATATACTACCCTAGCCTGTCTATATACTACCCTAGCCTGTCTATATACTACCCTAGCCTTTCTATATACTACCCTAGCCTGTCCATATACTACCCTATGAATATTGTGTGCCAACGTCCCATTGTAGGGACGTTGGCACACTACTACTCGTGTACCCACAGTGTCACCCTGTGGTAATACACATTTACTTGGAATTTTTTTTCAACATATACTACCTTAGCCTGCCCCTATACTACCCTAGCCTGCCCTTATACTACCCTAGCCTGCCCTTATACTACCCTAGCCTTCCTATATACTACCCTAGCCTGTCTATATACTACCCTAGCCTGTCTATATACTACCCTAGCCTTTCTATATACTACCCTAGCCTGCCCCTGTACTACCCTAGCCTGCCCTTATACTACCCTAGCCTTCCTATATACTACCCTAGCCTGTCTATATCCTACTCTAGCCTGTCTATATACTACCCTAGCCTGTCTATATACTACCGTAGCCTGCCCCTATACTGCCCTAGCCTGTCCCTTGGAATTGAACATAATGGTATGTCATATAATTTTGCATATAGACTAGGTGCTGTTGCATGTAAATCTGACTTCCTGATAAATTAAATTTTAGTTTTAATTATGATATAAAATAATGGATGTGGGGGCTTTTGGTGGGCGTATTTTTTTTTTTTTTTAGGGGGTGGGGGCAGCATTTTATTCTTGGACCCAGGCAGCACAATGTCTTGGGCCAGCCTTGTCCCTGACCCAAGGCCAGACAAGACAACACTACTCAAATCAGGTATAAGTGGGAGTTAAAAACTAGAGTTATAGAGTGAATAAGTCTTGCTTGTTGTTTGCTGGGTTTGCTGGGGTGCATTTTTGGGGCTTTTCCTTTTAGTTTTTCATTTGCCTTTTTCTGTCACTTTTTAAATAGCTTTTTTTTCTTTTTTTTTTCCTCTGGTTCCTTCAGCCTATCAATTAAGGGGGGTGGTTAATTGCTCACAGGTGCCTATTTAACTGGGTGTAGAACTCAGTCTGAGCGTGCTCAGTCTTTGGCTGTGGAACTTTGTGTAAGTGGAACTTGGTATAAGTGGGAGTTAAAAACTAGAGTTTAAAACAGGAGGTTATAACAGGGGTCATAGTACCTGTGTAGTGTGAGTATCTTAGTGTTGTCTGAGTAGTGTGTGTGGATCGTTAGTACTTGTGTATTGTGTACTGTATACTTGAGTATTGCGAGTGCACGTTGGTCTGCGACTGTTCTGCGATTGCACGTAGGTCTGTGAGTACCTGTGTATTGTCTTGTTGTGTACCTGTGTATTGTCTTGAGTATTAGTGCCAGGAAGCTAGCTGTTAGGTAATTTGGACAGGGTAAAATCCCCAAATCCTCACTAAATTTAATAGGTACGATGCCCGGCGGGTGTGGAGAGGCGACTCTTTGTACATCTTGCCGCATGTATGCGTTCCTTGATCATCCGATCGAGGGCGAATACTGCTGTGCAAAATGTAAGCACATTGTTTCCCTGGAAGCCCAGGTTCTGAATCTAGGGAAGCAACTGTCAGCACTGAGAAGTCCCTCCATACTAAAGGTGAGCCAGGAACGTACATGGCAGGTGCCGGCAGGGGCCAGCACAGAGGCGGGTGGAGACAAAGAGGTGCAGGCACTAGCAAAGAGTAGATGGGTGACAGTCAGGAGGGGTAGAGGGGGAAGTGCCAGAGAGGCCGATCCAGGACTGGAGCATCCCAATAAGTACGCTCCATTGAGTGACATTGGTGAAACCAGTCAGGGACCAGCACTGCTGGAGATGAGGGACTCTCCTAGCTGCCAGGGGAAGAACTCCTCCAGTGAGAGTGGGGGGGCAGCAAAGGGAAAGGAAAGACAGATTTTGGTGGTAGGGGACTCAATTCTTAGAAGGACAGAGAGGGCAATCTGTAACCAAGACCTGAAGCGCCGAACAGTATGTTGTCTACCGGGCGCTCGGGTTCGGCACATCACGGATCTTGTGGACAGATTACTGGGAGGGGCTGGGGAAGACCCGGCTGTCATGGTGCACGTTGGCACCAATGACAAAGTCAGAGGCAGATGGAGTGTCCTAAAGAACGATTTTAGGGACTTAGGAGCTAAATTGAGGAAAAGGACCTCCAAGGTAGTGTTCTCAGGAATACTACCGGTACATCGAGCCACACCAGAAAGGCAGAGGGAGATTAGGGAAGTAAACAAGTGGCTGAAGAGCTGGTGTAGTAAGGAGGGGTTTGGGTTCCTGGAGGACTGGGCCGACTTCTCAGTCGGTAACCGGTACTATAGAAGGGACGGACTGCACCTAAATGAGGAGGGTGCAGATCTGCTGGGAAGGAAGATGGCCAAAAAGTTAGAGGGGTTTTTAAACTAGGCGATGGGGGGGAGGGTCCAGAGACAGTGATAGCCAGCGCGGATGATATTCCAGAGGGTAGTGTTGGGGGCATTAGTGGTAGGTTAACCAAAGCACAAAAACACAAGGTGAGTATAGTAGCAAGTCCTAGTTGCAATTTTGAAACACCCAATACGAGGACACTATGCGACCGGTCTAAACTATGTGGCATGTTCACCAATGCCAGGAGCCTGGCAGACAAGATGGGTGAACTAGAGATACTGTTGTACAAGGAGGATTTGGATTTTGTGGGAATTTCAGAGACCTGGTTCAACAGCTCTCATGATTGGCTGGCAAACATTCAAGGGTATACCCTATACCGCAAGGATAGAGAGGGTAAAAAAGGGGGAGGGGTATGCCTATATATCAAGAATAATGTACAAGCGAATGTGAGAGATGACATCACTGAGGGAGCTAGAGAGGAGGTGGAATCCTTATGGGTAGAGCTCCAAAGGGATGAATCTAAGGGGAAAATAATACTGGGAGTATGCTATAGGCCCCCTAACCTGAAGGAGGAAGTGGAGACGGATCTCCTATCACAAATTGGATTAGCAGCAAGGATGGGAAGTGTTATCATAATGGGGGATTTTAATTATCCAGACATAGACTGGGCGGAGGGAACCGCACATTCATTTAAGGCTCGCCAGTTCCTTAATGTCTTGCAGGACAATTTTATGGTTCAGATGGTAGACGCACCAACTAGAAATAAAACATTACTGGATCTACTGATTACCAACAATACAGACCTGATCACAGATGTGGAAATACGGGGCAATTTAGGTAACAGCGATCACAGGTCAATTAGTTTCAGTATAAATCACACAAATAGAAAACATAAAGGGAACACAAAGACACTGAATTTCAAAAGAGCCAACTTGCCTAAACTACAAACCTTGCTAAAAGGCATAAATTGGGATAAAATATTAGGAACAAAGAATACGGAGGAGAGATGGGCTTGCTTTAAGAGCATATTAAATAAGGGCATTAGCCAATGCATCCCATTGGGTAATAAATTTAAAAGAGCGAACAAAAATCCTGGATGGCTTAACTCCAATGTAAAAATGCATATAAAAGCAAAGGAGAAGGCCTTCAAAAAATACAAGGTTGAGGGATCATCCTCAGCATTCAGAATTTATAAAGAATGCAACAAGAAATGTAAGGGTACAATTAGGACGGCTAAGATAGAACATGAAAGACACATAGCGGAGGAGAGCAAAAAAAATCCCAAGAAATTCTTTAAGTATGTAAACAGTAAAAAAGGGAGGACAGACCATATTGGCCCCATAAAGAATGAGGAAGGACATCTGGTTACAAAGGATGGGGAGATGGCAAAGGTATTGAATTTATTCTTCTCCTCAGTCTTCACGAGTGAATCGGGGGGCTTCAGTAACCAAAACTGCAGTGTTTATCCTCATGACACAACACAGGAAGCACCTACATGGTTAACAGAGGACGGAATTAAAATTAGACTTGAGAAACTTAACATTAATAAATCACCGGGACCAGATGGCTTGCATCCGAGGGTACTTAGGGAACTCAGTCAGGTGATTGCCAGACCGTTGTTCCTAATTTTTACAGACAGTCTATTGACTGGAATGGTACCAGCTGATTGGAGAAAAGCCAATGTAGCACCAGTATTTAAAAAGGGCCCAAAAAACATCCCTGGGAATTACAGACCAGTTAGCCTAACATCAATAGTATGTAAAATCTTGAAGGGGATGATAAGGGACTATATACAAGATTTTAGTAATGAGAACGGTATCATTAGCAGTAATCAGCATGGATTCATGAAGAATCGTTCTTGCCAAACCAATCTATTAACCTTCTATGAGGAGGTGAGTTGCCATCTAGATAAAGGAAGGCCTGTAGACGTGGTGTATCTGGATTTTGCAAAAGCATTTGACACAGTTCCCCATAAACGTTTACTGTACAAAATAAGGTGCGTTGGCATGGACCATAGGGTGAGTACATGGATTGAAAACTGGCTACAAGGGCGAGTTCAGAGGGTGGTGATAAATGGGGAGTACTCAGAATGGTCAGGGGTGGGTAGTGGGGTTCCCCAGGGTTCTGTGCTGGGACCAATCCTATTTAATTTGTTTATAAACGATCTGGAGGATGGGATAAACAGTTCAATCTCTGTATTTGCAGACGATACTAAGCTAAGCAGGGCAATAACTTCTCCGCAGGATGTGGAAACCTTGCAAAAAGACCTGAACAAATTAATGGGGTGGGCGACTACATGGCAAATGAGGTTCAATGTAGAAAAATGTAAAATAATGCATTTGGGTGGCAAAAATATGAATGCAATCTATAGACTGGGGGGAGAACCTCTGGGGGAATCTAGGATGGAAAAGGAACTGGGGGTCCTAGTAGATGATAGGCTCAGCAATGGCATGCAATGCCAAGCTGCTGCTAATAAGGCAAACAGAATATTGGCATGTATTAAAAGGGGGATCAACTCCAGAGATAAAACGATAATTCTCCCGCTCTACAAGACTCTGGTCCGGCCGCACCTGGAGTATGCTGTCCAGTTCTGGGCACCAGTCCTCAGGAAGGATGTACTGGAAATGGAGCGAGTACAAAGAAGGGCAACAAAGCTAATAAAGGGTCTGGAGGATCTTAGTTATGAGGAAAGGTTGCGAGCACTGAACTTATTCTCTCTGGAGAAGAGACGCTTGAGAGGGGATATGATTTCAATTTACAAATACTGTACTGGTGACCCCACAATAGGGAGAAAACTTTTTCGCAGAAGAGAGTTTAATAAGACTCGGGGCCACTCATTACAATTAGAAGAAAAGAGGTTTAACCTTAAACTACGTAGAGGGTTCTTTACTGTAAGAGCGGTAAGGATGTGGAATTCCCTTCCACAGGCGGTGGTCTCAGCGGGGAGCATTGATAGCTTCAAGAAACTATTAGATAATCACCTGAATGACCGCAACATACAGGGATATATAATGTAATACTGACACATAATCACACACATAGGTTGGACTTGATGGACGTGTGTCTTTTTTCAACCTCACCTACTATGTAACTATGTAACTAAGGAAGTACTGCCGACTCCCACCAGTCCCTACTCTATGTTCCCCTACCAGTCCCCTTTAAACACTATAGCACCAGGTAGCTGTTCTCTCTGATGCAAGTGTAATTTGTTAACAATACGGGCCTGCTTGCACCGAGCAAATCAAATGATATGTTAATGACATTTATGCCGTTCATTGTGAAAAAAACATTCTCCATATTTTGCTTGGCACAGGTGAGGAAGGAGGGCTTGATGATAAATCATCTGTCAGTTCTCAGGTTGAAAAGTAGGACACATTATATATATATTTTTTTCTTATATGGAATCAACTATGGCATGCCGATCTATATCCTTTGCACTCGCGGCTTTGATCTCCAACATAAACCCTGTGGGCTCTTTTCATGAATGACTTATGCCCCACGAGGGGCTTGAAGTGTTGAGGTTGAAGGATGAGCTAGTATTAAATAATTTCTTTAAGTTTTTTATATTCTATTTTTGAATTCTACCTTCAAGCTTGCTTCGAATGAGTCTTCAATCTTGCCGCGGTACTTAGAGAACTTTTCAGTATCAATTATTGTAAAGGAACAGATGATTTAGGGTAAACAGAATTGGGGTTCTGGACTCTATGAATGGTTGATCTTCGGGCCCTCGTAAAAGTTGGCCAAGTCGGTTGTATGCCTAAAAAATGGAGCAACTTCACAAGACATTGCTTATTTAAAAGGACAATTTTGGGTCAATAAATTGAGATATATACATATCTCACAAAATGAAGTACACCCCTCAGTCACATTTTTGTCAATATTTTCTTCTATCTTTTCATGTGACAACACTGAAGAAATGACACTTGTCTACAATGTAAAGTAGTGAGTGTACAGCTTGTATAACAGTGTAAATTTGCTGTCCCCTCAAAATAACTCAACACACAGCCATTAATGTCTAAACCGCTGGCAACAAAAGTCAGTACACCTCTAAGTGAAAAATGTCCAAATTGGGCCCAAAGTGTCAATATTTTGTGTGGCCACCATTATTTTCCAGCACTGCCTTAACCCTCTTGGGCATGGAGGTCACCAGAGCTTCACAGGTTGTCACTGGAGTCCTCTTCCCCTCCTCCATGACGACATCACAGAGCTGGTGGATGTTAGAGACCTTGCACTCCTCCGCCTTCCGTTTGAGGATGTCCCACAGATGATCAATAGGGTTTAGGTCTGGAGACATGCTTGGCCAGTCCATCACCTTTACCCTCAGCTTCTTGAGCAAGGCAGTGGTCTTCTTGGAGGTGTGTTTGGAGTCGTTATCATGTTGGAATACTGCCCTGCGGTCCAGTCTCTGAAGGGAGGGGATCATGCTCTGCTTCAGTATGTCACAGTACATGTTAGCATTCATGGTCCCCTCAATGATCTGTAGCCCCCCAGTGCCGGCAGCACTCATGCAGCCCCAGACCATGACACTCCCACCACCATGCTTGACTGTAGACAAGACACACTTGTCTTTGTACTCCTCACCTGGATGCCCCCACACACGCTTGTCACCATCTGAACCAAATACATTTATCTTGGTCTCATCAGACCACAGGACATGGTTCCAGTAATCCATCTCCTTAGTCTGCTTGTCTTCAGCAAACTGTTTGTGGACTTTCTTGTGCATCATCTTTAGAAGAGGCTTCCTTCTGGGATGACAGCCATGCAGACCAATTTGATGCAGTGTGTGGCGTATGGTCTGAGCACTGACAGGCTGACCCCCCACCCCTACAACCTCTGCAGCAATGCTGGCAGCACTCATACGTCTATTTCCCAAAGACAACCTCTGGATATGACGCTGAGCACGTGACCTCAACTTTTTTGGTGGACCATGGTGAGGCCTGTTCTGAGTGGAACCTGTCCTGTTATCCCGCTGTATGGTCTTGGCCACCGTGCTGCAGCTCAGTTTCAGGGTCTTGGCAATCTTCTTATAGCCTAGGCCATCTTTATGTAGAGCAACAATTCTTTTTTTCAGATCCTCAGAGAGTTCTTTACCATGAGATGCCATATTGAACTTCCAGTGACCAGTATGAGAGAGTGAGAGCGATAACACCAAATTTAACAAACCTGCTCCCCATTCACACCTGAGACCTTGTAACACTAATGAGTCACATGACACCGGGGAGGGAAAATGGCTAATTGAGCCCAATTTGGACATTTTCACTTAAGCCCCATACACACTATCAGATGTTCTGCTGATTTTTGTCTTTAGATTTACCAAAAACATGTAGTGCAAGGGCCTGCCTGATTGCATACAAATTGAAACTCCTAAGGTTTGACCTCATATTATATGGTTTTGGTTAATCTGAAGACAAAAACCAGCAGAAAATCTGATAGTGTGTATGGGGCTTAAGAGGTGTACTCACTTTTGTTGCCAGTGGTTTAGACATTAATGGCTGTGTGTTGAGTTATTTTGAGGGGACAGCAAATTTACACTGTTATACAAGCTGTACACTCACTACTTTACATTGTAGCAAAGCGTCATTTCTTCAGTGTTGTCACATGAAAAGATAGAAGAAAATATTTACAAAAATGTGACTGAGGGGGTGTACTTACTTTTGTGAGATACTGTACTACAGAATCATTTTTGTAAAAAATCATAAAAAATAAATAAATAAAAATTAAAAAATGACCGTACCATTTCGGATTCCAGCTACACTTCTCTTCTTGGAAGGATTGTCGCTACCTAACATCCAGAGCCACATTTAGTGGGTAGTTGGACCGACTTGTATGTAACAGACTTTTGAAGTAACAACATCACCACATTTATGTTGCAAAAACAATATTTTATTACTTTTGGTATTTTAAAAAAAATACATACAGGTTAAAAGAAAGCTTTATTGCACTCTGTACATAAATGATACCCATGTGCCATCCATATAACGATATCAATCATGTGATATCCTCATAATACAAATGTAGAAATATGTGGAGATGTTCTGTTTGTATAAACATGTATATAGTAGAATCATTTTTCAGTGAACATCATCCCTATATATACACAACATATCGAAAAACACCTTCTACTGACAAAAAGCAGAATAAGGTAAGCAGGACTTTTTTTGTGTTGGTTTGGTCCAAATCATATGATGGAGGGAGGATTATGGTGTGGGGTTGTTTTTCAGGGGTTGGGTTTGGCCCCTTAGTTCCAGTGAAGGGAACTTTGAAGGCCACAGAATACCAAGACATTTTGGACAATTTCATGCCCCCAGTTTTGTGGGAACAGTTTGGGGACGGCCCCTTCCTGTTCCAACATGACTGATCACCAGTGCACAAAGCAAGGTCCATAAAGACATGGATGAGCCAGTTTGGGGTGGAACATGTTGGAACAGGAAGGGGTCATTCCCAAACTGTTCCCACAAAGTTGGGAGCATGAAATTGTCCAAAATGTCTTGGTATGCTGACGCCTTAAGAGTTCCCTTCACTGGAACTAAGGGGCCAAGCCCAACCCCTGAAAAAAGAACCCCCACACCATAATCCCCCCTCCACCAAATGATTTGGACCAGTGCACAAAGCAAGGTCCATAAAGACATGGATGAGCGAGTTTGGGGTGGAGGAACTTGACTTGCCTGTACAGAGTCCTGACCTCAACCCGATAGAACACCTTTGTGATGAATTAGAGCGGAGACTGAGAGCCAGGCCTTCTCGTTCCAACATCAGTGCCTGACCTCACAAATGCTCTTCTGGAAGAATGGTCAAACATTCCCATAGACACCCTCCTAAACCTTGTGGACGGCCTTCCCAGAAGAGTTGAAGCTGTTATAGCTGCAAAGGGCGGAGCAAACTCAATATTGAACCCTACGGACTAAGACTAAGATGCGTTTAACCACTTCCCGCCCAAGGATGTCATATGACGTTCTGGACTTTCAGTGGGAATATCTTTATGATGGGTGCAGCTACAGGCATCATTCAGATATCCTTGTTTTCAGACGGCGATTCTGTGCACCTTAAGAATGATCATATCGGCAGTTCGGCCACTTGATCGTTTTTACAGGCATCTGGAGGGGACATCCCCCCCTCCCGCCGCCATCCGGTGCTTCTCCGGGCTCTCCCGTGCCATTGGGGACCCGGAGAAAGAATCGGCCACCGCCGGATGACGAGCATAGAGATTTCTGGTGACCAGATGGTCACCGATCATCTCTATGACCGTCGGAGGGTCGGGTGCAACGTTATGACGTCACACCCGGGATTGCGGATGTAAACAAAGCCGCGATCGCGGCTGGTAAGCATGAGATCGTAGATTTTTTTTCCGATCTCATGCTTTCCAGCCTGGAGGAGAGATGTGGGGTCTTATTGATCCCGCATCTCTCCATAAAGAGGACCTGTCACAATAGATTCCTATTACAAGCGATGTTTAAATTCCTTGTAATAGGAATAAAAGTGATAAAAAAAATGTAAAAGAAAGTAAAAATAAAAAAAAATAAAGTAAAATAAAAAAATTTTTTTTTTTTTTTTTTAAAAAACGCCCCTGTCCCCGGTAACTCGCGCTCAGAAGCGAACGCACACGTAAGTCCCGCCCACATATGTAAACGCCATTCAAACCACACATGTGAAGTATCGCCGCATGCGTTAGAGCGAGAGCAACAATTCTAGCACTAGACGTCCTCTGTAACTCTAAACATGTAACCTGTAAAAAAAATTCAAGTGTCGCCTATGGAGATTTTTAGGTACTGAAGTTTTGTGTCATTCCATGAGTGTGCGCAATTTTAAAGCGTGACATGTTGGGTATCTATTTACTCGGCGTAACATCATCTTTCACATTACATTAAAAAAACTGGGCTAACTTTACTGTTTTGTCATTTTTTAACTCATGAAACTGTTTTTTTTTTTCCCCCAAAAAAAACACGTTAGAAAAATTGTTGCGCAAATACCGTGCGAGATAAAAAGTTGCAATGACCGCCATTTTTATTCCCTAGGGTATCTGCTAAAAAAAATATATATATAATGTTTGGGGGGTTCTGAGTAATTTTCTAGCAAAAAAAAATATGATTTTTACATGTAGGAGAGGAGTGGCAGAATAGGGGCCCGGTATGGAAGTGGTTAAAGTTGATGTCACCGCTTGGGTTCGGGGTGGCGGTCATTGATAATGGGAGCTGCATGAGCAGTCCTAATGGAAGCCTGGGGCACGCCAATGCAGAAGGTTCTTACAGAAGTCTGGGGCTTCCATAGTGTTAGGCCTGCGCGGCTTCACTCTTTCAGCTCAGAGTGCACACCGATGCACGGGCCCTTCAGGAAACCTGGCAAATCGAATGCCAGGCTTCCCTGGTGTCACGCCTGTGCTGGCTCCGCCCTTTTGCGTTTGGGGCGCACGCCAAGCACAGGCTCTTGGTAAGCAGAAGGGTGCCCAGTAAAAGGTCCATCAAAGTCCTCGGCACCAAGCAAGTGATGCTCTTATTTCGGGCCCCGATACTCAATATTAGGTGGGTGGTCATGTTATGACTGATCGGTGTAAGTACCCGTAATAACAAAAGAAAAATGGGATCCAGCTTGCAATAAAGCAGCTGGGTGGATCCCTACAATATTGTCAGGATCCTTCCCAAGCCTGGTGCAGCTCTTCCTATCATGTGATAGCGGGCAATATCGTGCTATTAGCTGACTCTGGGTCCCAGGTGAACAAAAGTAAGTCTGTAACCCACAAAAAAAAAAAAAGCTTTGTCTATAAAGTGGAACCTCGGTTTGCGAGTAACACGGTTAACGAGCGTTTTGAAAGACGAGCAACTTTTTATTTTTTCAACTCTGACTCGGTTTGCGAGTGTTGTCTCACAAAACGAGCAGAATTCAAGCCAATGGGCGGTGCAGTACCGCATTTGGCCAGAGGTGCGGGGGGGGCGCCGGGGACACTCGGAACGGTTCAGAGCCATTCGGAAATACTCGGAGTGACTCGGAAATACTCGGAAACACTTGGAAATACTCCGTTCCCAAGTGTTTCCGAGCCTTCCCGAGGGTTTCCGAGTTCAGCCGTGCTGTCCCCGAGTATTTCCGCGGCTCTCCGGCGCCCTCCCCCCACCTCTGGCCACATGCGGTATTGCATGCAATAGAAGTCAATGTGGAATGAATTATCTTCGTTTCCATTGACTTCTATGGGGAAACTGGCTTTGATAGGCGAGTGCTTTGGATTACAAGCCTTCTCCTGGAATGGGTTATGCTCGGAATCCAAGGTTCCACTGTACTTCTCTTTTAAGAATGACGCAGTTGTGCGCTCTCAGGAGCTGGGAAACAATGTGCAGGGGGGGTTCAGAGAGCGGTAGGCCCCCTACTGGTAGCCTTTAGGTGAGCCCACATCCCTTTTATAAAACTAAGACATTAAACTCAAACAAAGTGGTTCCAGCAAAGCTAAGAGGGAGGGGGGAATACAATTTTTTTAATGAATTTTAGTCTGCATAGTTTTGAAAACAAAAAAAAAGAATAATATTCATATTTGCGCCCGATCGTAACTCGGATGTTCACGGATCGGAGACCTTTTTGGATTAAGCTGCCATTATAGTTAATTAAGAGAATTCTGATTCATGTTCCTCACCCCCCAGATATGAATAATGCATTTTTATGACCAATTTACAATCAGCGGTGGAGGATTGGAGTCATTAATGCCGCGGTGATTAAAGTGATTTTGCTGGGCTCTCTTCATAGGACTGCGGAGAAATCCTTTAGTGCCCTCTGTCATTAGTATGGGGGGAGGAGAAGATTCCTGGAGAGCCGAGATTTCTCTACACGACTTCTCCTGATAGGACCATAGATCTGCAAGCTCTCCGTGGTTGGTGGGGGGGGGGGGGGGGGACATTTGCACACAATTTGGCCAATCACCTTGAATACCTCCAGCAGAGAGTAATGAGGAGTAATGAGGAGTGGAATCCTCTGTTCCATGCTTCACCTCCAGAACTGATGTATGCACTGGCAAGGGTGCATGGGGCATGCTGGAGGGTCTATAGTTGCTTGTGAGGGATCTATTGTTACTGGTGGGGGGTCTACTGTGGTGGAGGGGCCTGTTGCTGTGGTAGAGAGGATCTGTCGTTGCTGAGGGATCTATTTGTGCTTGAGAGGGTTCTATTGTTGCTGGTGGGGGGCTTATATTGCTGGAGGGGATGTACTCATGCAGGGTGGGGTGAGGAGTCTTTTCTTGCTGGCTGCTGGGGGATCTATTGCTACTGGTGGGGGGTCTACTGTGGCTGAGAAGCCTGCGGCTGTGGGGGGAGGATCTATAGTTGCTGAGGGGTCGGTTTTTGCCTGTGATGGATCCATTGTTGCTGGTGGGGGTGTTTATTGCTAGAGGGGATCTACTCATGTAGGGGGGGGTCTGTAGTTGCTAGCCGCTAGGGGACATTTTGTTGCTGGGAGCTATTTTGTTGCTGGTGAGAATATATTGTTGCTGGAGGGGATCTACTGTTTCTGATGAGGGATCCACTGTTGCTGATTAGACATCTAATGTTGCTGGTAGGGGTCTACTGTGGCTGAGGGGCCTGGTGTTGTGGGAGAAAGGATCTATTTTGAGCGGTCTATTTTTGCTTGTGAGGGATCTATTGTTGCTGGCAGGGGCTTGGTGGGGGAAGTCTATTCTTGCTAGCTGCTGGGGGACCTATTGCTGTTGGGAGATCTGTTGTTGCAGGTGGGAATCTATTGTTGCTGGAGGAGATCTACTGTTTCTGATGAGGGGTCCACTGCTCACGAGGAATCTACTGTTGCTGATTATGGATCTATTGTTACTGATGGGGTCTATTATGGCTGAGGGGCCTGTTGTGGAAGAGAGGGTCTATTTTTGCTTATGATGGATCTGTTTTTGCTGGCAGGGTTTATATTGCTGGAGGGGATCTATTAATGTGGGGGGATCATTTATTGTTAGCTGCTGGGGGACCTATTGTTGCTGGGGGACCTATTGTTGCTGGGAGATCTGTTGCTGGTGAGAATCTATTGTTGCTGGATCGGATCTACTGTTTCTGATGAGAGATTCACTGCTGCTGCTGAGAAATCTACTGTTGCTGATTAGGGGTCTATTGTTACTGGTGGGGGTCTACTGTGGCTGAGGGCCCATTGTTGTGGGAGAATATCTATTGTTGCTGAGGGTGTCTATTTTTTCTTGTGAGGGATCTATTGTTGCTGGTGGGGGGGCTTGTATTGCTGGAGGGGATCTACTCATGTGGGGTGGGGAGGTCAATTGTTGCTAGCTGCTGGGGGACCTATTGTAGCTGGGAGATCAGATGTTGCTGGTGGGAATCTACTGTTGCTGATTAGGGGGTCTAATCTTACTAGTGGGGAGTACTGTGGCGAGGGATCTATTGTTGCTGAGGAGTCTGTTGTTTCTTGTGAGGGATCTATTGTTGCTGAGGAGTCTGTTGTTTCTTGCGAGGGATCTATTGTTGCTGAGGAGTCTGTTGTTTCTTGTGAGGGATCTATTGTTGTTGAGGAGTCTGTTGTTTCTTGTGAGGGATCTATTGTTGTTGAGGAGTCTGTTGTTTCTTGTGAGGGATCTATTGTTGTTGAGGAGTCTGTTGTTTCTTGTGAGGGATCTATTGTTGTTGAGGAGTCTGTTGTTGCTTGTGAGGGATCTATTGTTGCTGAGAAGTCTGTTGTTGCTTGTGAGGGATCTATTGTTGCTGATGGGGAACAATATTGCTGGAGGCGATCTACTCATGCAGGGTGGGAGGGATGGAAGTCTATTGTTGCAAGCGGGTGTGTGGGGGACGGATGGACGACCTATTGCTGTTGGGAGGTCTGTTGTTTCTGATGAGGAATCTACTATTGCTGATGAGGGGTCTATTGTTAGTGGTGGGGGTCTACTGTGATGAAGAAACTAAAGGTTAAGCAAAAAAAAAAAACAAATTTGCAAAATAATAAAGTTACACCCAAGCACATAAAAATCACCCCCCCCCCAAAATGTTTCAGCCCCCCCCCATCCCACATACACACACATACGAACGTAAACGCATGTGAAAATGTTGATTGCGATACACAGATTACATATCGCCGCACACGCCGGAGTGAGAGCGATAATTCTAGCACTGGACCTCCCCCGAAACACTAAACTGTAAATGACCTATAAATGACCTATAGGGGGCTTTTGCAGAGTCGTCTATGGGAAATATAATGTACTGAGGAATGTCGCCATTTTCACGGGCGCAGGCAAGTTTAAGGTTTGACATGTTGGGTATCTATTTACTCGGTGCAATCTTCTATAAAAATTTAGATTGACAATTTTGTCAAGATTTTGTTTATTGCGTTTGTTTGCCCTAAAATTGTTTTTTTTTTTTTACCTTGCGGTAATTTAACCACTTGCCTACCGGGCACTTTCACCCCCTTCCTGCCCAGGACAATGTTTAGCTGTCACACTTTGAATGACAATTGCACGGTCATGTAACACTGTACATATATGACATATATGGCACTGAAGAGGTGGCGCTGAAGGGCATTGATAAGCTGCATTGATGGGCACTGATGAGGCTGCACTGATATAGAATACTAGGTGACACTGATAGACGGCACTGATGAGACTGCACTAATGGGCACTGATGAGGCAGCACTGATTGGCATTGAAGAGGTGGCACTGATGAGCACTGATAGGCTGCACTGATGGACACTAATTAGGCGGCACTGATGGGCACTGAAGAGGTGGCACTGAAGGGCATTGATAGGCTGCATTGATGGGCACTGATGAGGCTGCACTGATATACACTAATAGGCGGCACTGATAGGTGGCATTAATGGCACTGATGGGCGACACTGATGGGCGACACTGAAGGGCACAGATAGATGGCACTGATGGGCACTAATAGGTGGCACTAATGACATTGATGGGCGACACTGATAGGCGGCACCGATGGTCACTGATACGTGGCACTGATGGGTCACACTGAAGGGCGACACTGATGAGTGACACTAATAGGCGGCACTGATGGGCAATGATAGGTGGCACTGATGGCCCTGATAGGTGACACTGATGGGTGACACTGATGGGCAACACTGATAGGCGACACTGATGGGCACTGATAGGCGGCACTGATGGGCAACACTGATGGGCGACACTGATAGGAGGCACTAATAGGCGGCACTAATCGGCACTAATAGGTGGCACTGATGGGCGGCACTGATGGGCGACACTGATGGGCGACACTAATAGGCGGCACTGATGGGAATCACTGATAGGCGGCTTGGATTGGCACTGACAGGCATTACTGATTGGTAGCACTGCTGGGCACACGATAACCGGCAAATCCTGTTTACATCCGTGGTCACCTGTGATTGGACGCAGCAGATCATGTGGTAGAGAGCCACTGTGATTGGCTTTTTACCCCAATCACAGATCACTGCCGATGCAAACCGGCACAGGGAGGAGGGGGCGCCCAGGCAGCGGCAAAGTGCCGGCCATGCTGTAACCATCATTCGGCTGTAGTGTAGTCGGGTTAATCAAGAAAAGAAAAGTTGGTCTTACTGTCTTTTTTTTTTTTGGGGGGGGGGGGGGGGTCTTCATAATTCTCTGCCTATAGGCTCCTGAGATGTAAATCCGGCACCCTGGCGGTGAGCTGCCCTAATGTAGTGGCATTAAAGCACTCCAAGCCCATGCCGGCGAGAGGACATAACCCTGGGGGGAGTTGGTGGTGGTGGGTCTATGTTGCCTTGACTCACAGGAAGTGGGCGGGACCCTAAGAGCAGAGAGTTGTTGGCACAAAACCACGGTGCAGCGAGCATATGGAGGGGGCAGCACCAGATAGGAGGCAAGTATTGCAGCACATTTATTTATTTATTTGTAAAACCTTCTGGGCAACCATTTTTTTTTTAATTCAAGGCGGAGTTGGGCTTTATATTCTCCTTTTCACAGCCCCGTGATACAATTGTTTTATTTTTATTCTCTCGTCGCTTCCCCTTCCATGTGTCGGTGATGCCGTCCATTAACGGGCATAATGAATATGCCTTGATTCCGCATTGATTTCCTTACTTTTAGCGGTTGCTTAGCAGCCCATAATTATTGGACACAATGGCCACTATGCACAATGGACTTTAATGTCTACACCTGAAATATAAAATTTAATTGGTTTTCCCTTTGCGAAGAATGGCACCGGGCACACAAAGAATTTGCCGTCCATACATAATAAATACCGTTCATAGATTATTTGCTGTATTATATATACAAATACATCATCACTACAACAGAGGAGCTCTGCTGTGCACTGATGAGAGCTCACAAGCTTATAACAGTTGCATTATACACTATATTGTCAAAAGTATTGGGACACCTGCCTTTACATGAACTTTAATGGCATCCCAGTCTTAGTCCGTAGGGTTCAATATTGAGTTGGCCCGCCCTTTGCAGCTATAACAGCTTCAACTCTTCTGGGAAGGCCGTCCACAAGGTTTAGGAGGGTGTCTATGGGAATGTTTGACCATTCTTCCAGAAGAACATTTGTGAGGTCAGGCACTGATGTTGGACGAGAAGGCCTGGCTCACAGTCTTGGCTCTAATTCACCCCAAAGGTGTTCTATCGGGTTGAGGTCAGGACTCTGTGCAGGCCAGTCAAGTTCCTCCACCCCAAACTCGCTTCTCCATGTCTTTATGGACCGATGACGAGGCTCTTTACCCATGTGATCAGCTGTGTCCAATCACAGCCGATCACATGTACGTGCAGAACTGCCGTTTATTTGCTCTCCTCGCCTCACACTGACAGAGCGTGAGGAGAGAAGAGCTGGCCAGCGGCATCTCCTCACAGGGGAGACTGTACAGGTAATCAGGGCACTGATCATCAATGCAGCTCCAGCAGTGCCCATCAGTGACACCAACCAGTGCCCATCAGTGACAACAATCAGTGCCCATCTGTGGCACCAATCAGTGCCCATCAGTGACACTTAACAGTGCCCATCTGTGACACCAATCAGTGCCCATCAGTGACACCTATCAGTGCCCATCAGTGACACCAATCAGTGCCCATCAGTGACACCAATCAGTGCCAATCAGTGGCACCAACCAGTGCCCATCAGTGACACCAATCAGTGCCCATCTGTGACACCAATCAGTGTCCATCAGTGGCACCAACCAGTGCCCATCAGTGACACCAACCAGTGCCCATCAGTGACACCAACCAGTGCCCATCAGTGACACCAATCAGGGCCCATCAGTGGCACCAACCAGTGCCCATCAGTGACACCAATCAGTGCCCATCAGTGGCACCAACCAGTGCTCATCAGTGACACCAATCAGTGCCCATCTGTGACACCAATCAGTGCCCATCTGTGACACCAATCAGTGCCCATTAGTGACACCAATCAGTGGACAGCCGCACTCTAAAAAATAGTCTTTATTTGTCAAAAAAGATAAAAAATACATGCCACAGCAGAACGGACAGAAGGCTGACGCGTTTCACACTATCAAACAGTGCTTAATCATCTTCACAAAACAGTCGGGCATCAAACAAGAATCCTTTCTTACCTTGCCTTTTGGACCTCCTATCTACAACCAGTGACCAACCAAGTCAGTCCAGCGCAATCTCTACCCTTCAAGAATACATCAGTGATGCCAGTCAGCGCTGCATTTCAGTGCCGCCCATCAGTGCCACCTATCAGTGCCCATCAGTGCCACCCATCAGTGTCACCTATCTGTGCCACATACCCATACCAACTATCATTGCCCATCATTGCGACCTATCAGTGCCCATCAGTGCCACCCATCCGTGCCGCCTATCAGTGCCCATCAGTACCACCTATCAGTACTCATCAGTGCCGCATATCAGTGCAGCATATTAGTGCCTCCTCATAAGTGCCAACTAACCAGTGCGCTTCACTGCCGCCTCATCAGTGCCCATAAGTGAAGGAGAAAAATTATTCATTTACAAACTTTTCTGACAGAAACTAAAGAAAAAAAATGCTTGTTTTTTAATTATCAGTATTTTTTTGTTTTAAGAAAAAAATAATACACCAGTGGTGATTAAATACCACCAAAATAAAGTTTTATTTGTGTGAAAAAAAAAAAAGATACAAATGTCATATGGGTACAGTGTTGCATGACCGCGCAATTCTCATTCAAAGTGTGACAGCGCTGAAAATTGGCCTGGGCAGGAATTGGGTGAAAGTGCCCAGTATTGAAGGGGTTATATATATATATATATAATTTTATATAAATAATGTAATAATAATAATAATTATTATAATAATATATATAATTTTAATTTTATATAAATAATGTAATAATAATAAATATATATATATATATATATATATATATATATATATATATATATATTTACTTTTTTATCAAGTCAACAAATATTTGTCTCACCAGTAAAAATTGTTTGCTTTTGCTGGTGAGTGTTACCATCTGAAGACTAAAAAATTTATGAAATACCATGTGTTATATTTTGTTATTTTCATATACTGTAAGTAAAAAAAAAAATATTTTCATATACTGTAAGTAAAAAAAATATATATTTTCATACACTGTAAGTAAAAAAAAAATATTTTCATATGCTGTAAGTAAAAAAATATATATTTTCATATACTGTAAGTAAAAAAATTTTTTTTTAATATACTATAAGTAAATTTTTTTTTCATATGCTGTAAGTAAAAAAATATATATTTTCATATACTGTAAGTAAAAATTTTTTTTTTTTCATATACTATAAGTAATTTTTTTTTTTCATATGCTGTAAGTAAAAATATATATATTTTCATATACTGTAAGTAAAATTTATTTTTTTTCATATACTATAAGTAAATTTTTTTTTTCATATGCTGTAAGTAAAAAAATATATTTTTTTTCCCATTATAACTCCAACTGGAGACCCAAACTAAAGAATATTCTCCTTACCCTTCTATCTCCTGGACCACCCAAAGCTTCCATCTGTGAGGAGACCACCAGTCTCCTTGGACTTGGCCCCGCTCCAGGAAAGGCATTAGTGTAACCTGGCAGGATCATTTTCCCAATCTGCATCAAGTTCTCTCGTTGCAAAAAAAAATAAAAAACAACTAAAAATACGGATTTTCCCAGCAAAACCATTTCTCTGCAGCAAAAGGTTCTTCCATAGCATGACATGATTTTCTGGTTATCTTGTGTCCTTTAAAGCGACTGGTTGCTACAGAGTTGCCCATTTGAAATATTTTGCACATTTTATTAAGATTGGCGGCCTAATTTTATTTTGTGCTATGAAAATGTGTGGTCTACTCTTATGATTTTCACATTATGGGAAAAAAAAAGCTAACAGTGATAGACATAAATTCTGTCATTGCAGTGAATGCGGCAAATCTGTAACTGTGAAATTCTTGGAATTTAAAAAAAAATGCAAATAAAAAAAAAAGAAAACTCTAAAAATGTACTTATTCAGCTTTGATCATAGTTTTTTTTTATTTTATTATTTATTTATAACAGTGTCACTGTAGATAAAAAAAAAGCATGCATTTTATTCCATAATTTGTCTTTTCTATCATAACACTGAAATTATGATTTTGGTAGTATATATCATTATGTTTATTTTGGGAAAAAAATGTTCCTAAACTAGGCAATCTATAGATAAAAATATGTAAAATAAAACCCTTAAAATTGTAATTTTTTAGCTTTTATCAGAGTATTTATTTATTTATTTTTATGTATTTATAATAGTGTCATTGTAAATAAAAAGTATAAATTTTATTCTATAATTTGTTTCTTGTGTAATGACGCTAAAATATTGTTTTTGATAAAAAGAGCTCATTCTATGGCATGACGCGTTTCGCCTTGTGGCACGACATACAGTAGTTATCTCGTGTCCTTTAAAGTGAATATGAAATATCTGTATGTAAGAAATTCTCTTCTTGACACAATCAATATACTATAGCTAGTTGACTTTTATTTAATTTAGCATATATCATTATGTTTAATTTTGGGAATTTTTTCCCCCTAAACTATGTAATCTATAGAAAAAATATGTAAAATAAAACCCTTAAAATTGCAATTTTTTCCGCTTTGATCAGAGTATTTATTTATTTTTATTTATTTATAATAGTGTCGTTGTAAATAAAAAGTATACATTTTATTCTATAATTTGTTTCTTGTGTAATGACACTGAAATTATGATTTTGGTAAAAAGAGCTCATTCTATGGCATGACGCGTTTCGCCTTGTGGCACGACATACATTAGTTACCTCGTGTCCTTTAAAATGAATATGAAGTATCTGTAGGTAAGAAATTCTCTTCTTGACACTATCAGTTTATACTATAGCTAGTTGACTTTTATTTAATTTAGCATATATCATTATGTTTAATTTGGTAAAAAAAAAATTCCTAAACTATGCAATCTACAGATAAAAAATATGTAAAATTAAACCCTTAAAATTGCAATTTTTCAGCTTTGATCAGAGTATTTATTTATTTTTATTTATAATAGTGTCACTGTAGAAAAGCATGCATTTTATTCTATAAGTCATCTCCTATATAATTACACTGAAATTATGATATTTGGTCCTAAGAGCTCATTCTATGCCATGACGCAGTTCGCCTGGGCCATGACATATAGTAGTTACCTTGTATCCTTTAAAGTGGATTTGAAGTATCTGTAGGTTAGAAATTCTCTTCTTATTACAATCATTACACTGTATAACTAGACGACTTTTATTTCATTCAATGTATATCATTATGGTTAATTTTGGAGGAAAAAAGTAAAAAGAAAACCCTAAAAATGTATTTATTCCGCTTTGATCAGAATTTTTATTTATTTATAATAGTGTCACTGTAGATAAAAAACATGCATTTTATTCTATAATTTGTCTCTTGTGTAATTGATACTGAAATTATGATTTCGGTACAAAGAGCTCATTCTATGGCATGACGCGTTTCGCCTTGTGACATGACATATAGTGGGTACCCTGTATCCTTTAAAGTGAAGTAACTGTAGGTGAGAACTTCTCTTCTTATTACAATCATTACACTGTATAACTAGTCGACTTTAATTTAACGTATATCATTATGGTTCATTCTGGGGGGGAAGTAAAAAAAAAAAAACCCTAAAAATGTACGTATTCAGCTTTGATCATAGTTTTTATTTATTTATAATAGTGTCACTGTAGATATAAAGCATGCATCTTTCTTCTCTAATTTGTCTCTTGTATAATGACACTGAAATTATGATATTTGGTACTAAGAGCTCATTCAATGGCATGACGCGTTTCGCCTTGTGACATGACATACTGTATAGTAGTTATCTTGTGTCCTTTAAAGTGAATATAAAGTATCTGTAGGTTAGAAATTCTCTTCTTATCACAATCATTACATTGTATATAACTAGTGAACTTTTATTTATTTTGACATATATCATTATGGTTCATTCTGGGGGAAAAAACTAAAAAATAAACAAAAAAAAGAAAACCCTAAAAAATGTACTTATTCAGGTTTGATCATATTTTTTATTTATTTTATTTATTTACAATAGTGTCACTGTAGATAAAAAAAAGCATGCATCTGTCTTCTATAATTTGTCTCTTGTATAATGACACTGAAATGATGATTTTGGTACAAAGAGCCCATTCTATGGCATGACGCGATTCGCCTTGTGGCACGACATATAGTAGTTGCTTTGTGTCCTTTAAGGTGAGAAATTCTCTTCTTATCACAATCATTACACTGTATAACTAGTCAACTTTTATTTAATTTAACGTATATCATTATGGTTCATTCTGGTGGGGGGAGTAAAAAAAAAAAACCCTAAAAATTTACTTATTCAGCTTTGATCATAGTTTTTAATTACTAATTACCGTATTTATTAATAATAGTGTCATTGTAAATAGAAAGTATACATTTAATTATATAATTTGTCTCTTGTATAATGAGACTGAAATTATGATATGTGGAACTAAGAAGCTCATTCTATGGCATGACGCGTTTCGCCTTGTGACAGGACATACAGTAGTTACCTCGTGTCCTTTAAAGCGAATATGAAGTATCTGTACGTGAAAAAAAATATCTTCTTATCACAATAATTACACTGTTCAACTAGTTGACTTCTATTTAATTTGACATATAACATTATGGTTAATTTTGGAAAAAAAAAAAGAGAGAAAGAAAAACATAAAAATGTACTTATTCCACGTTGTTCTGACTTTTTATTTGATGATTTATTTCTAATAGTGTCATTGTAAATAAAAAGTATACATTTTATTCTATAATTTGTCTCTTGTATAATGACACTGAAATTATGATTTTGGTACAAAGAGCTCATTCTATGGCATGACGCGTTTCGCCTTGTGGCACGACATATAGTAGTTACCTTGTGTCCTTTAAAGTGAATATAAAGTATCTGTAGGTTGGACATTCTCTTCTTATCACAATTATTACACTGTATAACTAGTCGACTTTTATTTAATTTAACGTATATCATTATGGTTCATTCTGGGGGGGAAGTAAGAAAAAAAAACCCTAAAAATGTACAGTACTTATTCAGCTTTGATCATAGTTTTTATTTACCGTATTTATTTATAATAGTGTCATTGTAAATAAAAAGTATACATTTAATTATATAATTTGTGTCTTGCATAATGACACTGAAATTATGATATGTGGAACTAAGAAGCTCATTCTATGGCATGACGCGTTTTGCCTTGTGACATGACATACAGTAGTTACCTCGTGTCCTTTAAAGCGAATATGAAGTATCTGTAGGTGAAAAAAAATATCTTCTTATCAATAATTACACTGTATAACTAGTTGACTTTAATGTATATCATAATTTTGAGGGGGGAGGGACCCTAAAAATGTACTTATCCAGCTTTGATCATAGTTTTTATTTACCGTATTTATTTATAACAGTGTCATTGTAAATAAAAAGTATAATTTCATTATATAATTTGTCTCTTGTATAATGACACTGAAATTATGATATGTGAAACTTAAGAGCTCATTCTGTGGCATGACGCGTTTCACCTTGTGACATAACATACAGTAGTTACCTTGTGTTCTTTAAAGCGAATATGAAGTATCCGTAGGTGAAAAAAAATTATCTTCTTATCACAATCAATACACTGTTCAGCTAGTTGACTTTTATTTTATTTGACATATAACATTATGGTTAATTTTAGAAGAAAAAAAAAAGAAAGAAAGAAAGAAAGAAAACCATAAAAATGTACTTATTCCTCTTTGATCAGAGTTTTTTTTTCTTATTTATTTATTTTTGATCTGAGTTTTTATTTATTTATTTATTTATTTAAATGTATTTATTTTATTAGTGTCACTATAGATTTTAAAAAGAAAACCATAAAAATGTACTTATTCCTCTTTGATCAGAGTTTTATTTATTTATTTATTTATTTTTGATCTGAGTTTTTATTTATTGATTTATTTCTATTTATTTATTTTTAATAGTGTCACTATAGATTAAAAAAAGCATACATTTTATTCTATAATTTCTTGTATAATGAGACTGAAATTTGAGCTCATTCTGTGGGATGAGGCGATTTGCCGATTACCTGGCGTCCTTTTACAGAGACTGGTTGCCGCAAAGTCGCTTGTTTGAAATATGTTGCGCAATTTATTAAATTAGCAGCTTCATTTTATTTCGCGCTATGAAAATGTGCGGCCCACTCGCAGGAAAACTGAGCTCTTATGTTTTGTAAATTATGAAAAGCAAAGCGAATAAGAATAGACATAAATTAGAGTATAGCAGAGAATACGGAATATCTGTAAGTGATAAATTCTCTTCTTATCACAATCAATATACTGTATAACTAGATGATATTTTTTTTTCTGTAATTTAGCATATCTCATTATGGTTAATTCAGGAAAAAAATGTTTTTTATTGTTCTACGCAATCTACAGACAAAACGACTTAAAAAAATAAATAAATAAATAAATAAATAAATAATAGACTTTTTCAGCTTTGAGTTATTTTTTTTTTTTTTTAATAGTTTTACTGTCAATATAAAGTTTACATATTATTCGATCATTTGTTTCTTGTATAATAATAATGCTTAAATAATGAGTTTGTTACAAACAGCTCATTTTGTGTCATGACGTACTTCTCTGATTTACCTTGTAACCTTTAAAGCGAGTGGTTGGTTGCTACAGAAGAATGCTAATTTGAAATAGTTTGCGCATTTTATTAAATTAGCGGCTTAATTTTATATTGTATTATATTGTATTTTCGCAGGAAAACTGAGCTCTTATGATTTGTAAATTATGAAAAACAAAGCTATTAGGAATAGACATAAATTAAAGTATAGCAGAGAATCGGGATATATCTGTAGGTGATAAATTCTCTTCTTATCACAATCAATATACTGTATAACGAGATGACGTGTGTGCAATTTAGCAAGCATATATCATTATGGTTATTTCAGGAAAAAAAAAATATATATCTTATTGTTCTATGCAATCTACAGACAAAACGCCTTAAAAAAAACAAAAAAAAAAAACAATATTCTGTATAACTGGATATTCTGTATAACTGTATAACTGGATCATTTTTTTGTAATTTAGCATATATCATTATGGTTAATTTAGGGAAAAAATGTTCTTAATTTTCTATGCCATCTGCAGAAAAATAAATGCACTTATTCACCTTTGATTTGAGTTTTTTTATTATTTTTTTTTAATATTTTTACTGTTGATACAAAGTATACATTGTATTCTATAATTTGTTTTTTTTGTATAATAATAATGCTTAAATAATGAGTTTGTTACAAAGAGCTCATTTTGTGGCATGACGTACTTCTCTGATTGTATCCTTTTAAAGGTTGGTTGCTACAGAGTTGCTAATTTGAAATATTTTGCACATTTTATTAAATTAGTAGCTTCATTTTATTTCTTAATATGAAATGCGCAGTCCACTCACAGGGAACTGACCTCTTATGATTTGTAAATTATGAAAAAAACAAAACGAATAGGAATAGATAGAAATTTCATTATTGAGGAGAATATGGAGTATCTGTAGGTGATACTTTTTTTTTTTTTTTGAATCGTTAGTCTACTTTTATTTAACCGCTTCAGCCCCGGAAGATTTTACCCCCCTTCCTGACCAGAGCACTTTTTACAATTTGGCACTGCGTGGCTTTAACTGACAATTGCGCGGTCGTGCGATTCCGTACCCAAACTAAATTTGTGTCCTTTTTTCCCCCACAAATAAAGCTTTATTTTGGTGGTATTTGATCACCTCTGCTGTTTTTATTTTTTGCGCTATAAACAAAGTACTGATATGCATGTATACAAACATCAATATGTGTAACATAATAACATGTATAACAAAATAAAGTGCTCAGTGCTATTGATAAAGTTCTTCAGATGTGAGATACAGGGTTGGTGACACGTTTGAGTATATTTCTGGTGACTTCCTGTGCTCCCCTCCTGGGTCCCCACTCACCAGATGAAGATGATATATAAGCCTGTATACCAAGATGGTGTCTCCCGTACACCGAGTAGGTTGGTGTATCGTGCCTTTAGGGAATAGAATCTCCTTTCCTCCACCACATGGTCAGGGTCCTTCACACTCCTCTGCTGTCACTTCCAGCAACGTCTCCTTCATAAGATTCTATTCCCTAAAGGCCCGATACACCAACCTACTTGGTGGACGGGAGACACCATCTTGGTATACAGGCTTCATCTGGTGGGACGGAAAGTATTCAGACCCTCTTAAATTTTTCAATCTTTGTTATATTGCAGCCATTTGCTTAAATCCATTTAAGTTCATTTTTTTCCTCATTAATGTACACACAGCACCCCATATTGTACACACAGCACCCCATATTGTACACACAGCACCCCATATTGTACACACAGCACCTCATATTGTACACAGCACCCCATATTGTACACACAGCACCCCATATTGTACACACAGCACCTCATATTGTACACACAACACCCCATATTGTACACACAGCACCCCATATTGTACACACAGCACCCCATATTGTACACACAGCACCTCATATTGTACACAGCACCCCATATTGTACACACAGCACCCCATATTGTACACACATCACCCCATATTGTACACACAGCCCCCCATATTGTACACACAGCACCCCATATTGTACACACAGCTCCCCATATTGTACACACAGCACCCCATATTGTACACACAGCACCCCATATTGTACACACATCACCCCATATTGTACACACAGCCCCCCATATTGTACACACAGCACCCCATATTGTACACACAGCTCCCCATATTGTACACACAGCACCCCATATTGTACACACAGCACCCCATATTGTACACACAGCACCTCATATTGACAGAAAAACACAGAATTGTTGACATTTTTGCAGATTTATTAAAAAAGAAAAACTGAAATATCACATGGTCCTAAGTATTCAGACCCTTTGCTGTGACATTCATATATATAACTCAGGTGCTGTCCATTTCTTCTGATCATCCTTGAGATGGTTCTACACCTTCATTTGAGTCCAGCTGTGTTTGATTATACTGATTGGACTTGATTAGGAAAGTCACACACCTGTCTATATAAGACCTTACAGCTCACAGTGCATGTCAGAGCAAATGAGAATCATGAGGTCAAAGGAACTGCCTGAAGAGCTCAGAGACAGAATTGTGGCAAGGCACAGATCTGGCCAAGGTTACAAAAACATTCCTGCTGCACTTAAGGTTCCTAAGAGCACAGTGGCCTCCATAATCTTTAAATGGAAGACGTTTGGGACGACCAGAGCCCTTCCTAGAGCTGACCGTCCGGCTAAACTGAGCTATCGGGGGAGAAGAGCCTTGGTGAGAGAGGTAAAGAAGAACCCAAAGATCACTGTGGCTGAGCTCCAGAGATGCAGTCGGGAGATGGGAGAAAGTTGTAGAAAGTCAACCATCACTGCAGACCTCCACCAGTCGGGGCTTTATGGCAGAGTGGCCCGACGGAAGCCTCTCCTCAGTGCAAGACACATGAAAACCCGCATGGAGTTTGCTAAAAGACACCTGAAGGACTCCAAGAAGGTGAGAAATAAGATTCTCTGGTCTGATGAGACCAAAATAGAACTTTTTGGCCTTAATTCTAAGCGGTATGTGTGGAGAAAACCAGGCACTGCTCATCACCTGTCCAATACAGTCCCAACAGTGAAGCATGGTGGTGGCAGCATCATGCTGTGGGGGTGTTTTTCAGCTGCAGGGACAGGACGACTGGTTGCAATCGAGGGAAAGATGAATGCGGCCAAGTACAGGGATATCCTGGATGAAAAACTTCTCCAGAGTGCTCAGGACCTCAGACTGGGCCGAAGGTTTACCTTCCAACAAGACAATGACCCTAAGCACACAGCTAAAATAATGAAGGAGTGGCTTCACAACAACTCCATGACCGTTCTTGAATGGCCCAGCCAGAGCCCTGACTTAAACCCAATTGAGCATCTCTGGAGAGACGTAAAAATGGCCGTCCACCAACGTTTACCATCCCCCCTGACAGAACTGGAGAGGATCTGCAAGGAGGAATGGCAGAGGGCCCCCAAATCCAGGTGTGAAAAACTTGTTGCATCTTTCCCAAAAAGACTCATGGCTGTATTAGATCAAAAGGGGCTTCTACTAAATACTGAGCAAAGGGTCTGAATACTTAGGACCATGTGATATTTCAGTTTTTCTTTTTTAATAAATCTGCAAAAATTTCAACAATTCTGTGTTTTTCTGTCAATATGGGGTGCTGTGTGTACAATATGGGGTGCTGTGTGTACATTAATGAGGAAAAAAAATGAACTTAAATGATTTTAGCAAATGGCTGCAATATAACAAAGAGTGAAAAATTTAAGGGGGTCTGAATACTTTCCACCGCCACTGTATGTAGTCATTTATTGAACGCAGCAACAAGTGATCAAGCCAACGCGTTTCTGGGGAAAAGACTCCCCCTTCATCAGGGCTGATGCTGTTTGTTGATGGTAAATAGGGAAGGATCCCAAACGAGGGTGTCTGTGGCAGGATCGGAATAATCTGTGTCCGCCCCTGTTTGCAGTGGCGGCATGGGGGCGACTGTTCTGGCTCTGGGCAGTGTGAGAGAGAGTCACCAACACTAGGCTTAAACAACTGCAGCCAACCCTCTGGATGGTTGGCAACCCCGGTGATTAGGGTGTGCCAGACCGTCTGGGTGATTCCCGGATGGGTGGTAGTCATAGTCCTTATGCTCCTATCACTGCAGTAGTAGCCATCAGCCTGTGTGGGTTTTGTAGAGTCAGTGACCGGCTTCAAAGTGAAAGTGATGCAGCAGCTCCATAATTGCCGACCACTTTCACGCTGCCGGCCGCGCGGTGCCCCTCCCGCTGGCAGCCCGCTCTCCTCCTGTGGATCCCGGGCTGTCCCATGCTCACCGGTGCCCAGGAACACATCCGCCGGCAGGGGTGGGGGGAGAGAGACTTCAGTGAGACCGAGGAAAATCCATGCCTCCATCCCACATGCAAACAATGAAACAGGAAGTGATGTCACTTCCGAGTTCAGATGCACCCTTTCCTGGCCAGTATGGCCAGGAGACACATCTAACAGGCCGATCCGTGATTGGTTGGATGGTGTGAAGGGCAGGCGAGACATTGGGTTCTATTAGACCGCTGATGTCTCCATAAAGAGTACCTGTTCAAATT
The DNA here is from genome assembly GCA_037952835.1 of Lithobates septentrionalis. Taxonomy (NCBI): domain Eukaryota; kingdom Metazoa; phylum Chordata; class Amphibia; order Anura; family Ranidae; genus Lithobates; species Lithobates septentrionalis. The sequence goes on from JBBDGP010002812.1 coordinate 233,951, forward strand.
TGCTCTTGTGCCGAACTGTATATGCTACAGAAAAATGGCAACCGATGGCACACAGGACTCCAAACTCAAAGCTTAACCAGGTTTCCACCTGCAGATGCGTTTCGCCCCCCCTACTGGGTTTACTCGATGAGGCACCAGGGGGGGTGGGTGAAACGCGTCTCTCCTGCGGGTGGAAAGCAGAGCTGAAGCCATCCTGCATTACCTGGTTGTCGTCTTCTTTTGTCTTTTCAATAATTTATAAATCATAAGAGTTCAGTTCAGTTCTCTGCGAGTGGACCGCCGCATTTCACAGCAGGAAATAAAATAAAAAAACTAATTTAATAAAATCCGCAGAATAGTTTAAAGAAATAAGAAACTCTGCGGCAACTGACCAGTCACTTTAAAAAGGACAGGCGGTAATCGGTGAACCGCGTCACGCCGTAGAATAAGATCTTTGTAACCCACTAAATTTAAAACATTTGTGCAGAAGATCGGCGTCCTGCGTGCGTTCGGTTTGCCGTCTCTCTGATGAATTCCTTTGTTATCACAATCAGTAGATAGTTAGTGGAATTTATGTCGTTTAGCGTGTCGTATATCATTATGGATAAATCAGGAAAAGTAAACTTCTCTTCCATCTCCTGTAGTTAGTGGTAAAGAAAATGTTTATATGTAGAATTGCTTAAATGCGTCAGCTCAGAACACTTGCTTCCCCTTATAAACCAGATTCCTTGCACTCGCCTGGACTGAGAAAAGAGATTTATCTGTAAGGGCTCGCTAAAAAACGTAAAAAACGCTCGGGGGCAGAAAAAACAGGCAGTTGAGCCGCGGTCCTTCTGCCCCCCAACCCCCCACCTGAACAGGGCATGGTCCTACGGGCACATGCATTGCCCACATAGGCTCCCATGGGTGGTGTTCAGTGGTGGTAATTGCCTGATGAATGTTACACGCCATTTAACTTTTGTCAAGGCCGTGAGGTATATGCAAGTCTATGGGAGCCTCGTCGCATCCGCGTATAATACATGCAATTGTGGTAGGGTGGTGTGCAGTTTACAGGGGTAAATTGGGACGTGA